>JAAEAF010003049.1:0-98089 GCA_011037195.1 Triatoma infestans
ATTATTATATTATTATTATTATTTTTTTTTTTCAATCCTCGCGGCCCGCAGGCAAGGGAGGAACCTGTTTTCAGTATTTGGTATCCCTCGCGGCCCGCAGGCAAGGGAGGAACCTGTTTTCATTATTTGGTATTACGGTTCTTACTGGAACCGTGAAAGAAAAAGAAAAATATGTCCGTGCTAGTCTCTGGCGTCTTCCCTTAGCACTTCCCTTACAATGCGGCAGGTGTGGAGTACCACAGCCTGCATCTCGTATATGATGGTCCTCCTGATTCCCATCATGCAGAGGCCCTCCCCCAGCGACCGCGGCACAAGTCCCGTGGCTGAAATAATCAACGGGACTATCTCCACCCCTGAGACTCCTCTCCATACAGCAGATATTTCTGCCGCCAGTGGCCTGTATTTAGCCAATTTCGTGGTATACGCGCGGGCTATGTTGGCGTCATCCGGGACAGATACATCAATCAGCCACACCCTGCCTGTTATTTTGTTATGCCAGATCACATCCGGCCGGGTGTTGGCGACGGCATGGTCCGTCAGTACCTCTCTGTCCCAGTACAGGAGACACCGCGCGTCTTCCAGCACTGGCAGGGGGTCATACTTGTAGTATGGGGGGGCATCTTGAATCAAACCGAGTTTCTGCGCCAACTCTCTGTGTAGGATCCTGGCCACACCGTTGTGTCTTTGGAGATAGTCTCTTTATGCCAGCAAGGGGCACGCCGCTAGCAGGTGGTGAACTGTCTCCGGCGCAGCCCGGCATAGTCTGCACCTGACGTCGGCGACACCGCTATCGTTCATGATGCGGTTCCTTAGTACCTGGTGGAAACAACCTGGTCCTGTATCGCGATGAGGGCACCTTCCGTTTCCGGAAACAGCAGCCCACGTGTCAACCAGGCCACGGACGCCTCCTTGTCAATCAAGTCCTCATCTAGTGCTGCCGGGTATTGTCCGTGTAACGCCTTTCTCCGCCAGGTCTCGCCCACGCTAGGTGGGGGCTCATTATCCACCTCCACCCTCGTCAGCTCAGCACTCAAATTCAGAGGGGTAAAACCCGTATCACCAGCAAGCATTGCATCTATCAGCCCTGATCCCCGCCGTGCCAAGAAATACTCCCGCATTCGGTTTACCTGGGCTTCGTGCTGCGCGATTATATCCACAACACCCCTGCCGCCTTCCGCACGTGGGAGGATAACCCTCTCCACCGCCGCCCTGGGGTGGTGCTTTTTTTGCGCTGTCAGCGAAGTACGCACCATACGCTGCAATGCACTAAGTTCTGTGCTGGTCCATCTGATTATCCCAAATCCAGCATCTGATTATTATTATTATTATTATTATTATTATTATTATTGTTATTTCGTCGCATCAACTTCTATGATCATTAGCGGTCCTTAGTTAGTATCCTTTCCCGAACAGGGTCCACACAAGCTTCAACCTTTGATGACATCCAATTCAATACCTTGCCCACATCTACATAAGGTAGTGTTTAAATGGTTACCGAAAATAACAACACACATTATCTCTTATTATCAACATGGTCTCGACGAGGGAAGAGTGTGGATTTATTGGTTATACTATCCCATATTTTATAATTACTGGGGGAGTTATTAGTGTAAGTGTATTGATTATTAGTGTGAGTTATTTGTGTTAGATATCGTCTTAGTATATTAACATAAATTTGAAATTATAAATTTCTTTTAATAAAAAAAAAAAAAATAAAATAAAAAATAGGGAAATTCCCTAAACCAAGGAACTGTTCCCCTTGATCTTCCTCCCGAAATCTTACGACTAGATGATGTATGAAGAAAGATGGACACAAATGTAGAATAAAATGGGAACCAAAGAAGAAAAGTGGATGAAATACAAGGAGGATATTTTAAGATTTTCTGGAGAAAAATGGGTAAGATTACTGAAAATCGGTGGGCCATTGCCGCGCCTAGCTTTAAAAATTGTTTACACAACCTGAATCAAGTAGTTTTTTTAAGTCTGTACATACGAATCAAACATCTTTTGAGTTTATACATGTATGTAGAATAATGTATGCAAGTTGAGAATGTTAAATGTAAAATGTTAATTGTGGAATATAAGCTACATTAAGATCGGATAGCATACTTATATAAATTTTTCAAGGATATATTTAAGCACGTTTAGACTTGTTATATTTAAACCTGTAAAGAACCCATATTTAAGTTTATTTGGGTACTTGAATGGCGTATGTGAATTATGGAAGGTAAAATATGGAATGTACGTAATAAGTGATTATGAAATAACCATGCTAATATAGATTAATTGTTCAATAACATATTTATTTGTTTATACTATCTTACGATCATTCAGCTCGTATTTCATCATTTCTTATTATTAGTTATTTAACGGCTGATACATTGTTCTTTCGCTTTGTTCTACACTCGAAGAATAATTTTTTTTTTTTTAAATACTTTTATTGATATTTACAACTGTATGTATAATACAATAAGAAAAATAAGAAAATAAAGACATGCACACATGTAATACGTAATATGGGGCTTGGGTAATTTTGCGGAGGATTTTGGATTGGAGGGACTGGATTTTTTTTGAATTGGTTCCTTGGTTGAGCCCCAGACTTCAACCCCGTAAGTCCAAATTGGTCGTAAAATTGTTTTGTATATAAGTACTTTGTTGTCTAATGAGAGTTTGGAACGTTTGTCTAGTAGTCTAAGAAGAAGTCTGGTATCTAGTGTTTAGCTCTTGTCGTTTAAGTCTAGTATGTGGGTTCCACGTAGGTCTTTTGTCCAAGTGCATACCTAGGTATTTCACGGTGTCTGCAACAGGGATGGTAATGTTATTATAATATAGTGAAGGACAAGTTCCCCGGCGAAGTGTAAACGTTACATTGGTGCTCTTACTCTCATTAATTTTAATTTTCCATCGTTTGCACCATAGCTCGACTTTCTCTAATTGATTTTGGACGTTGTGGGTGGTGGATTGTGGATCTGGATCAAGAGAAAGGAAAGCTATGTCATCTGCAAATGAGGCGGTGATTGTGTGTGAGGATTGTGGAATATCGGATGTGTAGAGGGTGTAAAGTAGGGGGCATAGAATACTTCCTTGTGGTACTCCGGCCCTCGCGAGGAAACTGGAGGAGAACTTAGAGCCATGTCTGACCCGGAAGTATCGTTCAGTGAGGTAGGATTTTAGGATTAAGTAATATGTGGAGGGAAGGATTTCCTTGAACTTGAAGAGCAAGCCCGGATGCCAAACCCGATCGAATACCTGGGACACATCGAGAAATTCGGCCGAGCAGTACTCCCCCCCGCTCAAGGCTGCACGATACGGTATCTACAATGCGATGAACCAGCTGAATGGTGCTGTGGTGACCTCTAAAGCCGAACTGGTGATTGGGTAGGTGTGGTTCTATTAAAGGGAGAAGGCGTTTGAGGAAAAGTCGTTCGAATATTTTGGAGAGAAATGGAAGAAGGCTTATCGGCCTATAGGAGGAAGGTAAGTGTTGAAGTGTCATTGGTTTCGGAATCATGATTATTATAGAAAATTTCCACAGTAATGGGAAATAGGTAGTGTGGAGTATAGAGTTATAGAGAGATAAGTAAGGAATATAAGTTCGGTAATCTGTAATGTGAAAGTGTGAACGGTCCGGTCCGTAAAGTGGGTCTCTGTAATCAAAGCGATATCTATACGCTGATCATGTAACAGTTGGTCCAACTCATTTCTGTGAGGGCTCAAACCGTTAGCGTTCCAAAGGAGGATGACCAAGGAATGTTGAGTTGGGAGCTTATCGCGTTAGCTGGGGAAGGAGTTGGTTGACAAGGGTTGTTAGGAAAGTGATGACTGGGGTAATGAGGGACTTAAATTCATTGAGGAACATGGTAATTGTTTGTGATGGATTGGAGGTTAGTTGGTTGGATATGCTTTGACGCCTTGTTGCCTGCGAATAGCTTACACTAGGTCTTCGGAGATTACTATGTGGTGGATTTTTCTGTGAGTTGCTGGTAGTGGTGGATGATGATCTGTGTTTACATTGGGTGTTGGCATTGTGGAGTGACCAGTCCTGAAGTTTTGGGCTGATGTCCTTCTGGCGTTTGTGGCTTGACGTTGAGACTGGAGTTCCTTGTGCGCGTCGCATCCCTTGAAGGTAGCCGTGTGACTGTCTCCACAAACAGCGCCTGTAGGTGATGTACTTCTTGGTTTAGTGCACTCGGTGGACAACCGTGCTCCAGCACATTTTACACACAGGGAACGAGTAGTTGCAATACGATTCTGTGTGATTATACTGCTGACATCTCGTGCACTGCACCAGAACGTTTCTTTTTAATTAATTCGATTTGTTTTTGTTTTTTTTTTAATTTATTTTAAAACAAATATTTTCAAAGGTGGAGAGTAATAGCGTCGTATTATAATATTTAGCGTCGTGGAGAAATATTTAGCTCGTAATAGCGTGCTTAATTAGGAGGCTATGCTTACAAAATAGTATACGTATAGATAGTATCTTGTTAGATAGTATACGAGGTTTAAAGAAAATCGCGAAAACTGGAAAAAAAGAAAAAAATATTCGGAAAAGTCGCACTTCCGGTTGATGGATTTTGACCAAAACCTTGTCATATCCGGTGGTGAGACCTAAACGGAATGTCAAGTTTGAGCTTCCTGCGATTGTTTGTTTTTGAAATATTTTGTCTAAAACACACACATACAGCCAATTCGCAATTTTTTTTTTTTTTTTTTATCTACAGGGGATCTCAAAATGTGTATTTCCGGTAAAAACTTAATTTCGATAATTTGACAGGATCATAATAATTCCTAAGTAAGAGAGTGAAAAATTAAATTTTTGCGCCAGTAATATGAAGAAAGTACGATAAATAAAAAAACCCGCAAATTTACGCACAAATTCAGTATTTTACTTTTACGAGTAAGAGGAAGTATTGTAATCGTGTCAAATTTTCGATATCGAGTTTTCACCGGAAATATCCGTTTTGAGGTCCCTGAGTCCAAAAAAGTGGTTTTTAGCAAATGGGTCTGTTTGTGTGTGTGTGTGTGTGTTGTGTGTTGTGTGTGTGTGTGTGTGTGTCTGTGTATGTGAACAGCATAGCTCAAAAACGAAAAAACCGTAGAAAACTGAAACTTGATATTCCGTTTAGGTATCACCATGCGATCTGACTGTGCGTTATCTGTCAAAATTCCTCAACCGGAAGTACCACTTTACTAGTTGACTTTTTTGCGTTTTTCTCAAAAATGGCTCCAAGGATTTTCTTTAAACTTGATTACATCAACTACATATACAAGGAGCTACAACTTTTATTTGAAACATTTCTCTGGGAAAATTGATTTAAGGGCCCTTCTGGGGGAGGGGTGGGTTAGGTTACCCTCTAAAGTGCTATTTCAGGTTATTACACAATTCGGTCATTTAAATAATGTTAATTAGAATTAAATATGTTGTTGAAATTCCGAGTTTGAGAAAAATCGGAAAACCGCAAGTGCTTTTATTTTAACACTTTACTAAATATGATTTTTTCACTTTTTCGCGATTTTCTCAAAAATTGCCGCAACGATTTTCTTGAAACTACACATATAAACTAAACATTCAAAGATCTACAACTTTTATATAAAACATTTCTCTGGGAAAATTCATTTAAGGGCACTATTAGGAGAGGGGTAGGGTTGCAGCTTCCTCTAAAGTGGTATCATACTTGATTATACAACTCTATCATCCAAATGAAGTTAATTAGAAATAAATAGTTGGCCAAAATTCCGGGTGTGAAGAAAATCAGTAAACCGGAAGTGCGCTTTTACTGAATAGTTTTTTCAGTTTTCGACAAATTTCATTAATTTTGATAACTGGAGTAAGAGAAAGTTGTGTGAGTGTTTCACACCAGATTTTTTTATATTGTTCAGTTATAATTATTATTATTTTTTTTTATTATTATATTTACAAATTATTATGGGCCAGCTCGCTTAGAGCTTTACACATAGGGCTATTGAAAGTATAAAGAAACAATAAAACAAAGATGAGTTTTGTCAGAGAGATCTTGGTAGAGTCTGGGTTTTAATCGTCTGGATGAAGTAGGCTCGCCTATGTGGTAATGTGAAGCTGAGGGTAGTGTGTGAAGCGTTAGGAAAAAATTGTCTGTAAGTTTAGTCATGTGTGTGTGTGTATATATCTGGCATGTCAAGTTCTCTGTGTGTTTGTGTGTTTCTGACAAACCAGGGAGCGTTGAGTGCAATTCGCAGTACCTTGTTTTGGAAAGTCTGCAATCGTTTTGTCAGTGTGTTGCTAGCTGTTATCCAAACTGGACAGGCGTATGTCAGGAGACTTGATTATTTTGATTAAGGTTTGACATTTACTAAAGTTGGCTGTATGATCCCCATTGCAATTTATACATTTGGGTGTTTCCAGCTGGCGGTTTGGGCATACGGAGAAGTGATGGTCGCCTGCGCATTTTACACATTTAGGGTCTAGTCGGCAGTAGTTTTTGGTATGTCCATATTGCTGGCAATTTGTGCACTGTGGGATGCGGCTGGTCTTTCGTCTGGGCTCCACTGTGATTACTGAGTAATAGAGACGGGTAAGCTGAAATATTGCTCTTCCTTTGTTGTCATTTTCCAGAAGTACTGCGCAAAGAGGGGTTGGTACAGGGGTTCACATTTTTTGTTCATTAGCCTGGTAACTGAGATCACTGGATAGTTTTGTGTTAATTCTTCAAATATTTCTTTATCAGTGACTGAGTACGGTATACCCCTGATTACAACTGATAATTTTTTATCTTCGGGGTTCACAAATGTGTAGTATTTTGTGCCTGTGTCATCGTAAAATTTTGTGAGTTTTCTAAAGTCATCTGAATTTTTTAATAGTATTTTCAGCTTGTTTTTGCATAATTGGGTTTCAAAAGAAGTGCCGATTTTGTTTTTAATTTCTTCAATAGTAGCTTGATAATTTTCTGTGTTCATTATAAAAATTGGTGAGATTTTCATCTGTTTGTTTGAGTTAATCTGTGGTTCTTCTGGTTCAATTTCGATTAACGGTGCATATTTATTGTGCGTTGGTATTTGTGGTCTATTGTAAATATATGTTTTTTGGTTGCGAGTGGGTGCTGTAGTTTGATCAATCTGCATTTCATCTTTGTCATGTACAGTTAGCCGTGGAAAATCAGAATTGGAATTTAAGTCTAAAATTTTGGGTGATTGTGAAGTTCGGGGTTTTTTGAAAGAGCTGTACTCACCCTCAGCGATAATATTTCCTTGGTCTTCATCTAATACTTGTTGTGCCCACTGAGTTAATGCGTCTTCCTTCCTTATGCTCATGTTAATGAGTGAATTAGAAATTTTCTTTGCCCCCCCCTTTTTCAGGGATTGCTCGTTTGTCAATTGCCTTGTTTTTCACCTTTAAAGACTTCTCAGAAAAGTCAGTGCAGCTATTTATTTTATAGAATTAAAAACGTGAAGTTTTACTAATCAAGCGATCAGCTGGATTATTAATTCCGTATAAATATGTTTAATTTTTTATATTGTTTATAAAAATATTGATGATTTCTATTAGTTTTTAAAAAATAAAAAAAAAATAAAAAAAATTGGCGTTATCTTTTTAGATCTGACCTATATATCAAATTTTGATAATCTTTTATTTATATATATATATATAAAATAATATGTTACATTTTATTGTAATTATTGATATGTACATAATATGTAGGTAATATTTATTTATGTTATGTTACTATTAACCTTGGCACGTGCCGTGTTCAACTAATTTATTAATTAATCTAATTATCCAGTCCCCATTATAAAACACCCTTCATGGAAGAGTATATTGCTACAACACGATCATGATCATTCATTTTTTAAATAATTCTTTGCATTGAAAATTATATAGTGTTGGTTTGGAAATACGTCTTTAGTGGGTAATTTTTTCCCCCTTACTAACGGAAATCCGGTATCTGGGTTTTTAGAAGGAATCATTCATTTAGAATTTAAAGATCAAATAAAGGAATTTAAGAGGCTTATAAAATTGGAACATCTCATTATTGTTGTATCTTTTTGGGAAGAATTCTTTGTAATTTTTAATTAATTATAATTCCTTTTTCTGAATTTAATGAGCAATTACAAGAGGAAGTAATGACTGACAGAATTCGAAATTGAGTTTTCACGGAAGTATATTTTCTCATTACTTCAGATTATGAGAAAATGTTTTTAGAAAGTGGAGTATAAATGTTTAAACAAACGCCTGTAATAATATAAGTTTTATATATATATATAGACAGTGAGAGAGAAAGAAAGAAAGAAAGATGAATTTATTATGCTCTGGGACTTATGTCCCTTAAGAGCAACAAATAAAATTTACAATATTAAAAATATTTTCTCTGATCTGAGAGACTAAACTGAAATAAACTCTTAATTACTATTTACATTTATAATTTTGTATAAAATATTTACACATATAAAAATTACTACTAATAATAAATTAATAAAATAATGATAATAGTAATAATAATTATTAATATAATAATATAAAACAAAAGAAAAAAAATAACTTCTATATACAAACTTAAAAATCTCCTTTGTACAATTCAAACAAATGATTGTAATAAAAAAACTTAAAACTAGGCAGTGATTTCTTGTTGATCAAGTCAGTAGGTAAGTCGTTCCAGAGTCTACTGGCAGCAGCAGTAAAAGAATTTTGGTACGTTACAGTCCTATGTGGTTGTACGTAAAGTCTGGAATCGACAGCCCTTGTAGTTCTTAAGTCTAGTGCAGCTTTTTGTGTAAACATGTCATATAAGTATTTTGGAGTCTGTGTCCTAAGCAATTGGTATATGAAATTACCCATAAAGTATTTTCTACGGTAGTCAACAGTAAGCCAGTTTAAAGTAAAGTAATGTGGTGTAATATGTTTCTTCTTTCCGAATATTTAATATAAAACGGATATAGGAGTTAAGTGATCTATGGAGTTTGGTGTTAAGTTCCGCAGTAAGATCAGTATATACCAGGCAGCAGTAATCAAAATGAGGAAGTATGAGAGTACAAACTAGCTGTTTACGGAGAGATAAAGGCAACATATTTTTATGGAGTTTTAGCTGGTATAGAGATTTATTAATACTATTGCAAATATTACTAGCATGGCTATTCCAAGATAACGTATTACAAATCGTCACACCTAAACATTTCGCAGTCGTAACATAAGTTATATTTATGTTATTAACAGTAATTTTAGAAATATAGTCTAAATTAATTGTATTTATATATTTTCTACTGCCAATTATCATTGCTTTTGATTTTGTTACATTAAATGTAATGAGATTTGACTTTGTCCAGCTAAGGATTGAATTCACATCAGACTTTACTCTAGCAATAAGACTCCAATTCAGAGGGCAGACAGTGCAAATATATTTGTAAATCATCCGCATAAAGCATATGTTTACAGTATTTTATTACACTAGGCAGATCATTAATATATAAACAGAATAAAAGAGGCCCTAAAACAGAACCCTGTGGTACTCCAGAATTAATTGACTCCCAAGAAGATGAGAGAGAGAATTATAATATAAATGTTAATTTTATAAAAGGATTGTATTTATGAAAAGATGCATGCGTTGAAGTGAACTCTCTAGAAATAAAAGAAATATGCATGCCAGGAAGGATAAAATACCGGATGTTATCCAACATTGAGGACCCTTCCTCTATTCTATAAAAGGATTAATAATTATTTCAAATAAAAATGATAGAGATTTCTATATGTAGATATTATACGAAGTTTAAAGAACATCGTTGAAGCCGATTTTGAGAATATCGCGGAAAACTGACGCAAAAAAAAAAATCTGGTGTGAAACACTCACACAACTTTCTCTTACTCCAGTTCTCAAAATTATAATTGACAAATTTTATTGTTTGTATACCAAATTTAATGAAATTCGTCGTTGTTTTTATGGAAAAAAAAATCGCAAAAACTGAAAGAAATTATTCAGTAAAAACGCACTTCTGGTTTACTAATTTTTCTTGGAACTCGGAATTTTGGCTATCAATTTATTAGTCAACATATAATTATAAATATAAATTATATGTTGAAGAGGCTAAAAGAAGAATATGCAAAGTGAGATTTGGAAATTAACTTGGCAAACCCTGATAACGAATGTATGATCGGGGGCCACAGATTGAAAAAAGTGCTGAATTTCAAATACCTTGGTTCCTATCTCCAAGTGGATAACGCGTCGGATCTGCATATAGAAAAACGGGTGACTAGTGCGAGGAAAGCTATTGGAATGTTGAACCCTACTACGTTATGGTGCAGCAATATCCAGATGAAGGCCAAGCATCTAGTATACGATTCAATAGCCCAGAGCATATTGTTCTACGTAGCGGAGACCTGAACTATTAGCAAGAAATCGCAGAAAAAAATAGCTGCGACAGAAATGGATTTCTGGAGACGGTCGACCCGGAAATCTCCCACTGAAAGAAGAAGAAATTCTGAAATAAGAAGAATTGCAGAAAGAGAAAAATCAGTGCTAGAAGAAGAATCGATCGCAGGAAACTTGCTTAGTTCGGCCATCTGAAGAGAAATGCCAGAGAGCAGAGTGCCCAAAGTAGTGCTTGAATGGAACCCAGTAGGCCGACAGAAAAGTGGCAGATCCAGAAATAACTGGAGGATTGGAGTGGTGAAGGTAATGGCTGGGAAGGGACTCTGCGAAGAGGATGCAATGGATAGGGACAAATATTGATGTATGAGTGGTGTCTGTATAGTCGTAGGACATAAAGTAAATGGGAGGACCTATATAGTTGAAGCATTTGGTCTGAGGGACCCTCATAATTGAGGAAAACCCTTAAAAATGGTAGAATTGTATAATCAACTATGATAGCACTTTAGAGGCAAACATAACCTTACCCTTCCCCAAAAAGCTCCTTCAATGAGTATATCTACCCGGAGAAATGTTTCAAATAAAAGTTGTAGTTATTTATATGTGTAATTGATATACAAAGTTTAAAGAAAATCGTTGGAGCCATTTTTGAGAAAATCGCAAAAAAGTGAAAGAAAAAAAAAAAGCAAAACAACTCAGTAAAGTGATACTTCCGGTTGAGGTATTTTGACAGATAACGTACAGTCCAGACAGATCCCATGGTGATACCTAAATGGAATATCAAGTTTGAACATTTTGTGATTTTTCGTTTTTGAGCTATACTGTTCACATACATACACACACTTTTTCTTTTTTTGGACTCAGGGCACCTCTCAAAACGGATATTTCCAGTGAAAACTCAATATTGAGAATTGGACACGATAACAATACGTCTTCTTACTAGGAGTAAGAGAAAGTAAAAACTTTCCTTAAAGTCACGCTTCCGGTTGATGGATTTTGACTGAACCCTTCGAGACAGATGCGTTAGTAGTATCTAAACGGAATAACCAGTTTTATTCTTAGGGAATTTCAAAACATAATACATATCCGGTGAAAATCAATTCACACTATCGGAATACTTCCTTTTACTAGGAGTAACAGAGACTAAAAATATTTTCTTTTAAATTTTTTACAAAGAGAAAAAAATAACGTGTTTACTGGAAGGAATCAGCGGGGAAGTGTAAGTAAAAAGTTAAAAAAAACGTAAAAGAAAAAATTATGAAAACAAGCTGAAAGATTGTCAAGTTTATTAATAGATGAAAGTTTCCAACATTTTAATACATAAATTTCAGTTTTATCATTAGACTGGAATATAAATTATTATTAGAAACTAGCTAAACCTGGCCACGCTTAGCTGTGGCTCTGATTTTAATTATTAGGGAAGTAAATAGAAGTATGATAGTTAACATAGATTCAGCAGGAAAACACATCATTCAATTTAATATCCTACTTTGCGTTGCTGTGGACTGAAAGGAAAGAAAGAAAACATGTTTTTAACTGAAAGAATGTTTTTAAGAGCTGAATACGCTGTTCTACCTCCCTCCATCAACGTAGCAGCATTACCTGAAGAAGCAAGTGCTAACGCAATATGGCCATTTGAATGGATTTTAGCCAAGATTAAGAAAATTAAGAACGTTTTTCCAGTTCCACCTGGAACGTCCAAAAAATTAAAATCCACCGGATTGGTTGGTCACAGCTTGTATGATGGTATCAAATGTTATCTTTTGTTCTTGAAGGAGTTTCAGTGTATTTTCTTGGACGAATAGCTGTTAGTCATTTCTGGTGTATGATTGGTCTCTGAGCAGTTCTCTCTCGAATGTTTACATTGATCGACTTATTCGGTACTGTTACTCTCAGAAGCTTGCCACACAAACGCAAGACAAAAATCGTCAATGAAGATTAGCGTTTCATTGTATATTTCTTCTGTGAAGAAATCCAAGCCATGATTGCGTTTCTTGACGTATTCTATGCAGAATATCTTCGGCAGAGAGTCTGCGTCTGCAACTATTTCTGCCAAACACACGAAACGCTCGGAATTTCCCGTTTCCGTGGGAACTTCGGAATAAAAAGTATATATAAACACTCTTATATAGAAATGTAACGTTGTGTAAAAATTTCAAGTCAATCCATCGATTACTTTTCGAGTTTTGCGGCCACAAAGATACGGATGCTGAATTTTTATATATATATATATATTCAAGTTGGTTATAACACTTTTTAATTGATTATTTAGTTTTTTTTAATTATATTATTATATATATATATATTTGTATATTCTTTATTTTTTATTGGCTTTGTAACCTTTGTACATAATAAAGCAGCTTGAAGAAGACAATAAATTTGCCGAAACGTTGGTGAAAATTTGAAAAAAGAGCAGCGGTCGTAACGAACACCAAAACATTATTAGAAATATGTTTATCAGAAACAGTGCGCATCTATCTAGTAAGTAATTAAAAAAAAAAAAAAAAAATGTATCAGAAATGAAAGTAAAAATGCCGGATGTTAGCTGCAGTATTAAGAATTTATTACAGCCTTTGCCATGAATATTTTTAGCATAGTAAAATTGTTAACTGTCTTATTTATTATTAAAGAAGGAGAGAGGTAGTAATAAAATGAAATTAGATAATGGAAATAGTGCACTAGGTCGAGGAACTTATTCACTTAATGTCTGCGACGGAGGAGGGTAGGAGAAGACCAGTTTATATAAAATGTTCATTGGCCTTTCTCCCTAGTTTGTTTGGGTGATTGGCTTCTTTTTTTTTTATTTCTCTCTAACCCAACCAATCACATTTAATTAAAAAATAACTTTTTTTTTTTTTAAATTGATAAAATAACAATGTGATTGAAGTTAATGATTTAATGAAAATATTAAAATTAATGATTACTTAAGTTAACAAATATATCGCAAGGGGCATGACAAATGGATTCAAGAAAACCATGTATTGAGAGATCAAGAAGTTAATCGTTAAGAGATAGTTGGAGCTGATCAATCGACGTTAGTGCCTTGGCTTCACTCTAAAATAACTTTTGCATACCAATTTGGTGGGATCCATCGGGGCCACCGTTATCTTCTACGAACAACTTCGCAACAATGAAACCATTAAGTTCTTTAAATTATTAGTCCGTCAGTTAGATGAACAAAAGAATTAAATAAATATCAAGTTAAAGACTTTTTTTTTTTCAGAAAGAATAAGAAACAGCCTTGCACATAATGTAGCTAAGAGTTCATCTCTTCGAAGAAGAAAAAAACTGGTGTGAAACACTCACACAACTTTTTCTTACAGTGAAATAGCAAATTTTTCTTCACATATACAGAGTGTCCCAGGGTATATGGATAACGACTTTTTCTCGGAAACTAAGATAGCTAGAAAAAAACTTAAAAAAATACGTGTCCCCGTAGTTTTTTTGTTAGAAATCCAAATTTAATTTGTAAATTTGTTTTGATACTCCAGAAGCGAGATACAGGCACCAACTTCATTTTTTCAAATGCGAAGGTGTAGTTTTTATTTAAGAAATAGATTCCTCTGTTTTTTGTAAGAAAAATTTACTTGAACGTTTTTTTTTTTTTGAGCGATATTTTACAAGTTATGAATGAAAACAAGATTACTATAAAAAATTTCAAAATGATATTATAACGGTTTTTTTGATTGAATAAGAAGAAAAGTACTATTTTATTATAAATTTTACTCCTCATTAATTACAGATCTTGCTCGAACTGGCCCCCACCATTAGAGATGTATTTCTTTGGTCGTAAGGTACAATTGGCAGGAAAAAGCATGTGTATGCATCTCTAATGGTTGGGGGCCAGTTCGAGCAAGATCTGTAACTAATGAGGAGTAAAATTTATAATAAAATAGTACTTTTCTTCTTATTCAATCAAAAAACCGTTATAATATCATTTTGAAATTTCTTATAAGTAATCATGTTTTCATTCATAACTTGTAAAATATCGCTCAAAGAAAAAAAAAACCGTTCAAGTAAATTTTTCTTACAAAAAATACAGGGATCTATTTCTTAAATAAAAACCATACCTCCCCATTTGTAAAAAAATGAAGTTGGTGCCTGTATCTCGCTTCTCCAAAAGCACCAAAACAAATTTGCAAATTAAATTTGGATTTCTAACAAAAAAACTACGGGGGACACGTATTTTTTTAGTTTTTTTTTATAGCTATCTTAGTTTCCGAGAAAAAGTCGTTATCCATATACCTTGGGGACACTCTGTATAATTCTCATTAGTATTTAAAACCGTCGGCATTTTTATGGAGAAAATCACAAAGAAAAAAAACTAGTCCGTAAAATCGCACTTCCGGTCATCCGGATTTTCATCAAATTGAGAAATTTTGGCAACTTATATAATTCTAATTAGTATTATTTAGTTAACCGAATTGTATAATGAACTAAAATAGCACATTAGAGGAAAACATAACCCTACTACATTCCTTAAATGAATTTTCTCGGAGATATGTTATAAATATAACATTTCTTTAGATGAGTAGTTGATATTTAAAGTTTCAGGAAAATCGTTTTTTTTTTAGAGAAAATAGCAGAAAACTGAAAAATATTTTTCAGTAAAGTCACACTTTCGGTCATCCCCGATTTTCTTCAAACTCGGCGTTTTTTGAAAACATATTTAATTCTAATTAATATTATTTTGGGATAAAGAATTGTGTAATCATTGAAATAGCACTTTAGAGGAAACCTAAAAACCCCCATCTCTCCCTCAAAAGTGCCCTTCAATGATATTTTCCCAGAGAAATGTTACAAATAAAAGTTGTAAGATCTTTGTACGTATGTTTAGTTGATATACGATGTTTGAAGAAAATCGTCGGAGCTATTTTTTTTTTTTCAAAAAAATCGTGAAAAAGTGAAAAAATTTATTAGTAAAGTGGTACTTGCGGTTGAGGAATTTGGACGAATAACTTACTGACAGATGCTATAGTGGTAGCTAAACGAAATATCAAATTTGAACTTTCTACGATTCTTCGTTTTTTGAGCTATGGTATTCATATACATACAGACCATTTTCTAAAAACCTCTTTTTTTGGATACAGGGGACCACAAAGCGGATATTTCCGGTCGAAAATTTGACCTCTTCCTCAAAAGTGCCCTTCAGTAAATTTTTCCAGAGTTACAAATAAAATTTGTAGCTTTTTGTCATATGTGTAGTTGCTATATCATATTCAAAGAAAAATCGTTGGTGTCGTTTTCGAGAAAAATTATAAAAATTAAAAAAAAAAATGGCACTTCCGGTTGATGGAATTTTTGAAAATCTTCGTGTCTGATGCGGTGGTAGTATCACCTAAACCAGGGGGTCGGCAACCTTTTCAGTCGGAAGAGTCAAAAATTACAATTTACAAAATTTCAAAGGTTTTAAAGAGCCACAAAATTTTTTCTTGCCAACAATAAATAGTATTCGCATAAATAAAGTTTTTTGATAAAAAAAAAACTAATCTATTTATTCATAAGAAAAAATATCTATTTATTCATATATAAGTAGTGTTTTTCACAACAAATTAGATAATATATATATATGGCATTATTAGATAATTACTTATTATTTAAGTAAAAAATTAAAATAATTAAACATTTACTTACAACACTAACTTGTACTTCAATAACAAACAATTGAGCAAACAAATTCAATGGGAGCCGATGGCTTTGCATGGTTATTCAAGTAGAAAATTTAAACTTTACTAAACAATGTAACTTGTACTTAAAATAAAAAAAACAATAACATTCATTTGAGCAAACAAATTCAATGGGAGCGTTGGCTTTGCATGGTTTTAGAAAGTTTGGATAAATTTGGCTCATAACTTGTTGTTTTAAGTTTCAAACACGACTCTAAATTTTCATTTGTTAGTTTGGCTTCTTACTTTACTTTTAATTATATTCATGCAAGAGAACGCTTGCTCACACGAATATGTCGATCCGAAGATAGTCAGCAACTCCAAATGCCAACTTCTTTACCTCACTGTAGCAATCTGGAAGACTATTCCATGCGTCGAATATAATAAGTGCCTCAACACGCGGCATTTCTTTTAAAGCTGTCCACTTTTGTTGCGTTACGTACATACATTTCTGGACCTCCAACTCTTCCAACTTGCTTTTCAACTCTGTAAATTTTCCACTCCACAAAGCTTTACTTTTTAAATCGATCAATTGCATTTCTAGAGATCCAGTATCAATTCGAAATGGCTCAATGTGGCACTGTCGTTACTGTTTGTGTCGAGAGAATTTACTATGAATGCTAGAGTCGCCAAATTGTCTTACGTCGAAAGCAAATTAAAACCTACATAGAAACATCCGACGACGGCGTCATTCGAGAGCTTCCGACGGACTGACGACAGTGACGACGCGTGTCACGGGGGGAGGGGTGCGGTGAAAAGCGAGTACAAGTGGCTGAGAGATAGAATCGGTGCCTAATCCTCGTTAATCGATTCAGAACGATTTTTAAATTTTTTTTTTTTTTTTTTATAAAATAAATAATATTTGCGTATGGAACTAAAGAGCCGCAGCTTCACATCCAGAGAGCCGCATGTGGCTCGCGAGCTGCAGGTTGCCGACCCCTGACCTAAACGGAATGCCAAGTTTGAGCTTCCTGCAACTTTTCATTTTTGACTTATTCTTTTCACACACAGACTTCGCACACAGATAGGACCATTTTCTAAAAACCACTGTTTTGGATCCAGATGAACTCAAAACGTGTATTTCCGGTAAAAGATCAATTTCCGGAAATGATTGCAACACTTCTTTTTTACTATTCGAGGAAATAGAAAATGATGCTTCAAGCTTTATCTAGGAATCGCTGTAAGTTTAATTAAACAGAAAAGTCGGGAGAGGGTATACTAATTGTGGGTGCCACTATAGACTCATTGGGGACACGGTGGCGAAGGCATGTTAGCCAACTCCCCACGCAATCTAATCTAGTCTAATCATTACTCTGAATTTATCTTGTATTGATTGTCTTCTTTATTAGAACGTGTTTAATTTCACTGAGTAGGTATAAGAATTTTGACAGTGCGTTCCAGTCTTAGTTAATGCTTTATTTATTTACATCACAAGCTTTCGGCTTCTATAGCGGCCAACATCAGGAGCACTATCTGGAGTTGGGTTAGCTATAACTTAATTTATGAATTCTATAAATTAAAACATTTTTACTTTCTCTTGCTCCATTTTCTAGATAATTCAATTAACTGGAGTAAGAGAAAGACAGTGTAGTGGAAGGACAAAATCGAAAAATAATAGTTTAAAGTTTCTGAATATTTTATAGTATCCAAAATTGTATTTTTGTTAATATTTTATAATTATTTTAGTGCTGTGAATTTACCTTCAGAAAGTGTGTATTTTAGAACCAGGTATATTAAATCTGGTCATTGCTATTAAGAAAACAAAGACACTAAATTCCGTTAGGGCAACTCTTTTGTATAAGTGAATTCCCCCGCGAGAGAGAGAGAGCAATTCCAAAGAAGAGAGCCATCAGCTTTAAAAGAGCAAAGAATAGAGACAGTCTTAACTCTACCTTCAAACAGAACACTTCAGGAATCGCCCTCTTCAAATCAGTGCCAGTTATAAGTTAAAACATAAGAGTTTAGCATCTAATCTAGATTAATTAATTGATTTATACTTAATCGCTGTGATATTATAAAGCTATTTAAATTCAGTTAGAAAATATATTTATTTTATAATCAGTGGTGCTTTATCTCAAACAAACACTAGCCCTTTTCGCTAAAACGCTCACGCCACAAGCTACCTATACAACACCCATCAAACCATTACATTACAACAGTAAGTGCTGTTGACTCTAGATTTTTTTTTTATAAATATTAACTTTTTCATACTTTCTCTGTTTTGTTGGGAATACGACGCAGGATTTTTGACTGGAAGGATTTGAATTCTGTTCGAGATTGAAACGCTTAGTAGTGCCGTAAAATTCTAGTCCGTATGTTGAAAAATTGGAGCGAGCAGTGAGATTTGGAAGTGTTAGTTTTAGTAGTCTGAAGAGTTGATTGAAAATGATTCGTTCAGATCTCGTATAGATTCCATGTGAGTCACTTGTCTGAAAAAAAATTCTGTAAAAATGATTTTTAATTGAAAACTTCGGATTTCCCATGATGGTATCTAAAAAGTATATCAAGTTTGAGCTTTTTGAAAATTTTTAATTTTTACAAAAAATTTCTATTTCAGTCTCCTAGATAAAATACTGATTATTGTTTCCATAGGAATAGACCTAGAAATTTATTGATTGGTAAACAAAACACAATCATTTTTATAGTATATTAAAAAGCTAGGGAATGCATTAGATAGCTAGGGAAGTATAGATAGTTTTATAACTAATTAATAATAATAATAATAATCAAATTAATAAATCATTCATATGATCTAGTTAATGTTTATTTAGAACAAACATATAGCTCATCTAGTTAAAATAAGTTGGTCTATAGATCAAGGTAATGGACGAAGGTTCTCTGTATGTATGTATGTATATATGTTTGTTGTTATTGAATTGGAACCCCCCCTGGTGACGGAGCACCACCACTGATGGAACTTCTGTCTCTCATCTTGTACCCTTCATTTGTCCACATCTTGTATACATAAACTATCCGTGACCCCATTTTAATTATTTATTATTAATTTTTTATAAACACAACAAATTTATTTATCTAGTTTATAATTTTTACATTGAATTTGTTTAATTACAATTTTTTTATAGTTCTTTAATATATTTTATTTTTTTTTAAATTTCTTTGAAAGCTGTTAATAAATTTTGTATTCTCTTGTCAGATTTTCAATTTTTAGTAATAATTATTATTATTATTATTATTTATCTGTGGGGAGGGGCCAAACCCTACGCTATCTCTAAAGCATCACTGGGCCCATATAGCTACCCCAAGAAAAACAACAACAAAAACCGGCTCTAGAACAAAAATCCAGACCCGGATCTAATCCATCTAAGATTCACTGCAGTCCGAATAAATCGGACAGTAATCTTAAGCGGAAATAGCCTAAGCTCTTCCACAGACATCCTATTCAGACCAAAGATCCTGAACCTAATTTCCTCACAATCCAAGCAATCAGTCATAAGATGGATAGGTGTTTCCTCCTCTGCCTCACAGACTCTACAAAATGGATCTGGCATGAGCCCCATTATGTAGAGATGTCTCCTTAAACCACAATGTCCAGTAAGAGATCCAACCAGATGGCTGAGAGCGCTCCGTGAAAAACACAGCAACGTATCACTAATGGCCTTGTCCGGACCCCCGATGAGCATTTTGGACTGCCGAAAACCAACTGAGCTCATCCATAAGGATGAATGCTGTGAAGCTGTCCATGTCTGGAAGCCTGACAGACATGGGCCAGAAGACACGCCAACAGCAGGCTCGGGACCAATGAAAGGAAGAGAGGCGCCTAATTTGGCAAACCTATCCACCTCCTCATCCCAGAAAATTCCCATGTGACCTGGCACCCAGACTAGAAGCACATCCTTCAGAGAAAAAAGCTCTTCCAGTCTTTTAAAACATTCTAACACTAACCTGGAAGTGAAGACACATGAACTCAGCGCTTTAGCGCAGTTTGGCTGTCCGAGCAGATACAAACACTTTTTAAGTTTGTGTTTGTACCCTCTCATCTAAGACACAACAAAGAATAGCATAAACCTCAGTCTGGAAGACCGTGGTCCATTCATCAAGAGATACTGCCAAATGATCTCCGGTCTCAAAATAGACCGCAGCTCCAGACCTAGCATCCATTCTGGAACAGTCCGTATAACACCGGAATTAATTATCAGATATCACGCCAGACGAACCGACGGACCCAATCTTAACCAATCTTCCCTAGAGGATAACCTGGCACTGTAAGAATGCTCGAAAACAAAGTCTTCAACATTCTATTAGAAGGAAAAACTTGTAACAGTAACCTTCAAAAGCATTTGGCGATGAATGGTAGAGTGACCATATAGCTTACCCCTTTGAGTAATTAACGAAATAAGTTTGGTGTTTTTAGAGTTTAGCCAAGATTAGTAGGTTGTACTATATTTTTGTTAGGACAATTACGTTAAAATTGAGTAAAAGAAAATTTATCATTATATATTTATGATAATATTTATCTCATTATATATATATATATATAAAATGTGTGTTTACATGATAGTCAAAGATACAGTATTGTATGGAGTTTTGAACTAAAAGGTACTCGGTTTATTTAAGGATTCAAATTGAAAATATTTAGAACAATTTTATTGAAAAGATTTCTTCCTTAAAATGGTTTTCAATAATTAGAGAAACTTGAGCTTAGAGATGTATTCCAAGAAATGGAATGATTTTTTTATTCATTCTATATCAATCTGATGAGGTACGTCATCAGTATCTCATATTAGTGCTGAATAGCTAATTACCATTCAATATTTTAACTATTTATAAAACATTTCATATTATTTCCAACATTTTTCTTTAAAAAAAAAAAGTGCTTTTAGATGGTTCTGGGTAATTTATGACGTCAGTGTTACCTTTAAACTGATTGTACAGTGTAGTGTGGTTCATAATGTAGCTATATTAACACAGATAGATAGATAGACTTTCCAATCCTATCTATTTAATTAGTCGTACGAGTCAGGAGAAACACATCGTTCAGGTACATTGACTAAAACTTTAATAAACGCCAGGCCCTTTTTGGAAATTTTGCTGTTATAAAATAGGTGTCTTGACTTTCATTTGTCCCTGCTAAATGAGATAAACAAGAAAGAGTCGTCTGTGCAAGAACAGAAACTCTCCGCGTTGGAGACCTTAGCTGAAAGGTATCCGTTCCCTCCATGGCTGCATGTATATACTGATGGATCTGCAGAAGGTGCAAGAAGAAATGCCGGGGCGGTAGTCTATTCCACTTGCTTCCAAATTTCACAAGCTGTTGTGGCCAAACTAGCATCTAATTTCGAAGGAGAAGTGAGAGCCATTTTGATTGCTCTCCAAGAAATAGAAAAAAAAGAGGTGATAAGAAGGTTGTGATACTAATTGATTCCAAAGCAGCAATAATAGCAGTGGCGGACTCAAGCAATAACACATCGAACGATGTCAGAAAATGTCACCGCATTACTGCAATTTCTAGTGAATAAAAATGTGAAAATTAGTCTGCAATGGATCCCCCAGTCATTGTGATTTGCATGGTAATGAACAAGCAGACGGACTTGCTAAGGAAGGATCTCGGAAAGATCAAGAAGAAAATTCCCTTACCTACGATCGCGCATACAAGACAAACATAGTCGAGAAGCTGAAGGAAAGAGATGGGCTTCATTGGTAGATCCTGGAAGAAGAACTCCCCAGGAAAGATGCAGTGGCCACATTTAGATTACTTACTGGTCACGACCACCTGCATGGCCATCTGTGTAGAATAGGTGTCGTCAACTCACTACTATGCCCTCTATGTGACCAAGAGGAAATGGTCTCCTCTCATTTGGACTCATGTCCTGCCTTGCAGGGCATAAGAAACAATTGTCGTTTTAATAAATATAGTTATACTGGGCTGCTAGGAGCCGAATGGCTGAAAAAGCTGCCCGGCAGGGCGTAGGATTAGAAAAAAAAAGGAGTCAGGAGAGAGACCTTACCTTGAAGGATAAGCCTTAAAAGAATCAACTTCTCCTCCCAAAAGACTACACAAACAAACTCCTCATCCTGCACGTTAACATAACTCATTCATTCAAAAACAAACAAAAAAAAAACAAGAACAATGTATGGTTGCCACATATATATATTCAATTGTAATATTATGATCATCTTAGGACGTCCTATTTCTCTGTGTTTGAATTGTGACGAGGGAATCTGTTAAATGGTGTACCAATACCTAGATCAGTGGCAACCGTTTCACTAATACGATATTTCGCATATTTGGAAGGACAACCGCTCTCAAGGGGAATGCTCGGAAGAATTGGAGACTAAAAATATCTTAAAATTTTATAGTCACCCGTAAATTGTTGGGGGAGGCTTCTTAGGAACAATATTTTTTTTTTTTTTCACTTTCTCTTATTTCTAGTATTGAGGACGTATTGTGATCATGACAAATTTTTGAAAATTGAGTTACATGTTTTGAAGTCCCCTGAGAACGCAAGATATTAATTTTGTTTTTAGCGTTACTTGAACTAAGCTCAAACTTGGTATTACCGTCGAATTCGACACTAAGGTTTTGGTAAACTGCGAAATGTCTGGGAGTAACCGGAAGTGCGACCTTCCTGAATTTTTTTTTAGCTTTTTTTAGAAATTTTCTCGAAAACAGTTTCAATGATTTTCTTTAAACTTCCGTACACTATCTAAACACTTATTATCTATCAATTTTATTTGTAATATTTTCCAGGGAATATTGATTATTTTGGGTGGGGGGGAAAATGGCGTATGTGTGTATGTATGTATCTATTTATGTGAACAGCATAGCTCAATAACGAAAAATCTTAGAAAGTTAGAATTTCATATTCCGTTTAGGTATCACAATGGGATCCGACAGTAGGTCAGCTGACAAAATTTCTCAACCGGAAGTACCACTTTATTAGTTGTTTTTTTTTTTTTTTTTTTACTTTTTTGCAATTTACTCAAACTTGGCTCCAACGATTTTTTTTTTAAACTTGCTATATCAAGTACTACAACTTTTATTTGAAACATTTCTCCAGGAAAATTCATTTAAGGGCAGTTTTAGGGGAGAGGGTTGGGTTAGGTTTTCCTCTAAGTGCTATTTTAGTTTACTATACAATTCTGTCTGTAAATAGTGTTAATTAGAATTAAATATGTGGTAGAAATTGCGAGTTCGAAAAAATCGGACGACCAGAAGTGCGTTTTTACCGAAATACGTATCTTTTACGGCTCTAACGATTTTCTTTTAAAGTAGGCATGTGTACTATACACATAAAGAGCTACAACTTCTATTTAAAACATTTCTCTGGGAAAATTCATTGAAGTACACTTTTGGAGGAGGGGTGGGGTTTTATGTTTTTCTCTAAATTGCAATCATAGTTGTTTATACAATTCTATCATCCGACAAAATTAATTAGAAACAAATAAATGGCCAAAATTCCGAGTTTCAAGAAGATTAGTAAACCGGAAGTGCGCTTTTACTGAACAGTTTATTCAGTTTTCGACGAATTTCATTAAATTTGGTATACTAACTATAAAATTTATCCATTTTAATTTTGAAAACTGGAGTGAGAGAAAGTTGTGTGAGTGTTTCACACCAGATTGATTTTTATGATTAGCCCAATCAAAACGTTTATATATATTGCAATTAATTTTTACTTTCTCTTACTCCTAGTAAGAGGAAGTATTGTAATCGTGTCAAATTTTCGATATCGAGTTTTCACCGGAAATATCCGTTTTGAGGTCCCCTGAGTCCAAAAAAGTGGTTTTTAACAAATGGTCTGTGTGAGGTGTTGTGTGTGTGGTGTGTGTATGTGTATGTATGTATGTATGTATGTGAACAGCATAGCTAAAAATGAAAAACCGTAGAAAGTTGAAACTTGATATTCCGTTTATGTATCACCATGGGATCTGACAGTACGTTATCTGTCAAAATTCCACAACCGGAAGCTCAACTTTACTAGTTTGTTTTCTTACGTTTTTGCGATTTTCTCAAAAATGGCTCCGACTTTAAAACGACAAAAATGGCGATTTTCTTTAAACTTGGTGAATCAACTGCATATACAAAGAGCTACAACTTTTATTTGAAACATTTCAACGGATCAATTCATTTAAGGGCACTTCCGGGGAAGGGGTGGAGTTAGGTATTCATCTAAAGTGCTATTTCAGTTTTTTAGACAATTCTGCCTTCTTAATAATGTTAATTAGAAATAAATATGTTGTTGAAATTCCGTGTTTGAAAAAAATCGGATAACCGGAAGTGCGTTTATTTTAACACTTTACTAAACGATTTTTTCATTTTTTCGCGATTTTTTCAAAAACAGCTCCGACGATTTTCTTGAAACTTCTGATATAAACTAAACATGCAAAGATCTACATCTTTTATTTAAAACATTTCTCTGGGAAAATTCATTTAAGGGCACTTTTGGGGGAGGGATGGGGTTACAGCTTCCTCTAAATTGCAATCATAGTTGTTTATACAATTCTATCATCCGAACAAAATTAATTAGAAATAAATAGATGGCCAAAATTCCGAGTTTCAAGAAGATTAGTTAACCGGAAGTGCGCTTTTACTGAACAGTTTATTCAGTTTTCGACGAATTTCATTAAATTTGGTATACTAACTATAAAATTTATCCATTTTAATTTTGAAAACTGGAGTGAGAGAAAGTTGTGTGAGTGTTTCACACCAGATTGATTTTTATGATCAGCCCAATTAAAACGTTTATATACATTGCAATTAATTTTTACTTTCTCTTACTCCTAGTAAGAGGAAGTATTGTAATCGTGTCAAATTTTCGATATCGATTTTTCACCGGAAATATCCGTTTTGAGATCCCCTGAGTCCAAAAAAGTGGTTTTTAGCAAATGGTCTGCGTGTATATATATATATATGAACAGCATAGCTCAAAAACGAATAACCGTAGAATGTTGAAACTTGATATTCCGTTTAGGTATCACCTGTCAGCCTATCTGTCGGTGGCTCGTCTGTCAAAATTCCTCAACTGGAAGCACCAATTTACTAGTTGGTTTTTTTACTTTTTTGCGATTTTCTCAAAAATGGCTCCGACGATTTTCTTCAAACTTATTACATCAATTACACATTCAAAGGGCTACAACTTTTATTTGAAACATTTCATCGAGAAAATTCATTTAAGGACTCTTCTGATGGAGTGGTGGGGTAGGTATTCATCTAAAGTGCTATTTCAGTTTATTAGACAATTCTGCCTTCTTAATAATGTTAATTAGAATAAAATATGTTGTTGAAATTCCGAGTTTGAACAAAAATCGGATAATCAGAAGTGCTGGTTTAAGTAAAGTTTTAACACTAGACTAAATGATTTTTTTTCACTTTTTCGCGATTTTCTCAAAAATGGCTTCTACGATTTGCTTGAAACTTCGTAAATAAACTACACATACAAGGAGCTGCAACTTTTAATTAAAACATTTCTCTGGAAAAATTCATTTAAGTGCACTTTTGGAGGAGGGATGGGGTTACAGCTTCTTCTAAAGTGGTATCATAGTTGATTATACAATTCTACCATCCAAACGAAGTTTAGAATTAGAAATAAATAGATGGCCAAAATTCCTAGTATTATAAAAATCAGTAAACCGGAAGTGCGCTTTTACTGAACAGTTTTTTTTCAGTTTTCGACGAACTTCATTAAATTTCGTACACAAACTATAAAATTTGTCAATTACAATTTTGAGAACTGGAGTAAGAGAAAGTTGTGTGAGTGTTTCACACCAAATTTGTTTTTATGACCAGCCCAACTGAACGTTTGTATACATCGCAATTAATTTTTTTTTTAAATTACTGATATTAAATTGGAGTAAGAGTAAGTCGTATAAATGATATTCTTTACTTTCAAAAATTGTTTTTTACTTTTTTTTTTTTTTTTTTTAATTTTCCACGTACCACATAAAAAGAATAGTTTATCCAATTTTTACCTATAACTCATTTTATATTTTACCTATTAACAGATTATCGGTGAGAAACTATTGAACGTGCTAGATCAATGTTTGCGCAATATATGTTCTATATAACAATATATAATATATTAACACATATAAGTTCAGGCTGTGCGTTTATGTATTTATTTAAGGTTCTATTTTAAATCCCTTATACGTACATATGGGCATGTCTCTAGGATTTTGTAAAAAGTAAAAAAAAAAAAATATTACTGAACTATAAATACAATAAATATATTAGAGTCAGATAAACTTATATAAACAATTTTCTGTGTTTCAGCTGCATTTTTACTTTTTCCATACTAGGGTTAGTTGTTATTAACGATCTTTACCTTCTTGGATTTTTAATTAAGTTTATAGATGTTTAAAGTTTTATTTTTTAAATATAACTGTTGATACTGCTTTTCCAGCATATTAATTTTAAGAATGGTTAAATTCTTAATCTATAATGTATATATGTGTGTGTGTATGTGTATTTGTAGTATTTTAAATCATGTTTAAAATGTTTCACGACTTACGACACTTTCAAATCTTGTATTTATTTAGAATCAGGTACTTTAACATCTTGTAACTTTAATCTTCCATTCTCTCTATCTCTCTCCTTGGCGCTGCGACCCTGAAAGCACCTGGGCCTGCTCAATCAACATCCTCCATTCCTCACGATCCTTCGCCTTTATACGCCATCTCCTGACGCCTGCCATTTTCTCACAAGTTTTTCTCAACTTCTATGAGCCATAATCTCATTCTAGGCTTAAATTTTTTTGACGGCGATCTTCTGGAGCCTGATGTCTTCAGACATCATTTTCCACGACCAGCCATTTAAGCGTCCCTTTTATTTAAAACCGGGCTATTAATTGTCCCTTTAAACTTTTTTTTTTCCCCAATCTTTAAATTTACTTTCATCCTCTTTAGTACATTACCCATGTCTTGCTTGCATATATAATGGAGTTGATGAGGAGAGAAATTAGATTTGATTAATTAGACGAGATATGAAGACACTGTTATAATATAGCTATAAGTTTACACTGACTGCACTGGACTAGTAATGATTTTTATGGAATAAAAGGTAAGAGTAGAGATATGACACGATGCGATGTATGGTTGAATCTGATAGATAGATAGATATAGATATTCTCACTGGCTTATATACAGGTTCTCCCCACTCTAGCCTGCTTAAGTCAGAGAGTTCCAGAGAGGATCTGTCTTCTCTCTCTTAATTCTCTCGTCTGTCTGCTCTATCTTGCTGATGTAATTCTCTCTTGCTATTAAATCAGAGGAGAGAAATTAGGTTTGATTAATTGGACAAGATATGAAGGCACTGTTATAATATAACTATAAGTTTACACAAACTGCACTAGACTTGTAATGATTTTATAGAATAAAAGGTAAGAGTAGAGATATGACACGATGCGATGTATGGTTGAATCTGATAGATAGATAGATATAGATATTCTCACTGGCTTATATACAGGTTCTCCCCACTCTAGCCTGCTTAAGTCAGAGAGTACCAGAGAGGGTCTGCCTTCTCTCTCTTAATTCTCTCGTCTGTCTGCTCTCTCTTGCTGATGTAATTCTCTCTTGCTATTACACACACGTTACTTCTAATCTATCACACTTTTCTTTGCAATAACTTTAAGCTTTCTTGAAAGAGTGTTAAAGCAAAATAGCCTATGTTATCCAACACTGATCCTGGTTTTGAAGTTTACTTTATTTTATTCTTTAGTGTGTTATAATTAACTGTAATGATAATTAAAATAAATCCTTAAAATCAAATGATCAATTAGCTGGTTTTTACCTCAAAGTATCTTGATTTAAAAAAACACTGAAAACAATTGACGTTAATTATTTTTTTAAGTGAAAAAAAAAAAAACAAAAAACGTTTTCTTATTTAATGATGTTGCTTTTGAAATTGATTCTTGTAAATTTTGATGGCATTGTCAGTTCAAAACGGAGAAGTTCTTCTAAAATATCTCCTCTATTACCATACAGAATCTACACAAATACAAATCGCGTTACAGGCCCAGCTTCTGGTGTTCCATGAGCTTACAATACAATGCATGCGAAGTCTATTTTTGCTCAGACTAAAACACGTCTTGGTTCGCAACTAACCTCACAAGTATTGGGCTGCCTTAGCCCCTGAGACAGTTTTCCAGTATTCTCTCTTGACTTTCTCCTCGTTTCTGAGCTCATGGCCAAAGTGACAGATGTCTTATCTCATTAAAAAAAAAACTGGAGTGAAACACTCACACAACTTTCTCTTACTCCAGTTCTCAAAATTATAATTGACAAATTTTATAAACAAGCTAAAAAATTAGTTGGCTAGGGCCAAAGAAGAAACTTTTTATTTTTTTTTAAAATACAAAATAAAAAGTTTCTTGTTGTGGTGGTTGGTTCCGCAGAGCTGGAAAGTGTCAGAGACATTTTCCGTGGTAGTCTGCTTCATTTTGTGGTCATCGACCGGTTTCGGGCGTTCGCCCATCTTCAGGATGCGTTTTTCAGACAGTGTGACAACACAGACTTGCACAGAGCAAACTCAGTTTTCACACTCTCTTTCTTCACATATAATCCCACCCCTCCACCAAAAGTGCACCTAAATGAATTTTCCCATAGAAATGTTTTAAATTAAAGTTGTAGATCTTTATATGTTTAGTTTATATACGAAGTTTCAAGAAAATCGTAAGAGCCATTTTTGAGAAAATCGCGAAAAAGTAAAAAAAATATTTAGTAAAGTGGTAATGTAACCCACTTCCGGTTATCCGATTTTTTGAAACGCGGATTTTCAACAACATATTCAATTCTAATTAATATTATTTAGATAGAATTGTTTAATAAACTGAAATAGCATTTTAGATGAAAGCCAATCCCACCCGTTCCCCCAAAAGTGCCCAGAGAAATGTTTCAAATAAAAGATGTGGCTCGTTATATGTGTAGTTGATATACTAAGTTTAAAGAAAATCGTCGGAGCCATTTTTGAGAAAATTGCAAAAAAGTAAAAAAGCCAACAAGTAAAGTGGTACTTTTGGTTGAGGAATTTTGACAGATGACCCACCGTCTGATGATTCCTAAACGGAATATCAAGTTTCAACTTCCTACGGTTTTTCGTTTTTGAGCTATGCTGTTCACACACACACACACTCACACATACATACATACATA
Organism: Triatoma infestans; assembly: GCA_011037195.1. Lineage (NCBI taxonomy): Eukaryota > Metazoa > Arthropoda > Insecta > Hemiptera > Reduviidae > Triatoma > Triatoma infestans. Next base: position 29,105 of record JAAEAF010003049.1, read on the forward strand.
CACAGAGAGAGACCATTTGCTAAAAACCACTTTTTTATCCTCAAAACGGATAATTCCGGTGAAAACTCGATATCGAAAATTTGACACGATTACAATACTTCCTCTATACTAGGAGTAAGAGAAAGTAAAAAGAAGGTTCTCGCCTTGTGAAGGAATGTTACTAATGCGCCTTGAATTCTACCATTGAGTTTGTCTTAGCTTTTCTGTACTATTTTCGAACGATGATACATGAACTCAGTGCTTTCTTCACAATGATTCTTATACTCCCCGTCGAGGTTGAACTAGGACCCAATTTCCAATTCCTTGGTAAAAACTTTATATTATTGCATTGTTGGTCAGAAATACGTCTCCAGGCCATTATACTGGCAACAAGTACATATCAAAAGAAAACAAAGTTGGCTACTATGTATTATAGCAAAATATTAAAATTATATGGTAATACGCCAATGATTACGGTCTACAAAATTGAACTGTTCCAACTAGAACTTCATATAATATTCCACAGTAGAACACTATAAATGCCTGCTAGTTGACACTATATTAAAGAAAGTGTTTACGATATCTAGAGTATTATGTGTTATTTAATTTAACTATTCATGACTTGTTGAGTATAAGTGGGTTGTTGCTGCTATATGATTTATTATTTACTTACCTATATAAGTATTTTTTTTAAAATAAGTACTATTCATTTTGACAACTACATACACAACTTAAAGTAATAATACATGCAACTGTTCTTGGCAATCCTAGTTTATTACATCATAGCGGTAATTACACAGTGAAATAGTTCGCTAAATATCGATCTCCAGTATAGTCATAGGCGGAATAATAATTATTTTTTTATTTTAATCAATCGTTAGGTGGAATATCACCAGATATGTCCTTTTTTAAAAAAAAAAAAATGGTACGAAACACTCACATAACATTCGCTTGCTCCAGTTCTCAAAATAATAATAGACAAATTTTATAGTAAGTGTACCAAATTTAATGAAATTCGTCGAAAACTGAAAAAAAACTGTTCAGTAAAAGCGCACTTCCGGTTTACTAATTTTACTTGAAACTCGGAATTTTGGCCATCTATTTATTTCTAATTAATTATGGTTGGATGATAGAATTGTATAATCAACTTTGATGAAAATCTAACCCCAAAAAGTTGAGACTTGATATTCCGTTTAGGTATCACCATGGGATCTGATAATATGTTATCCAGTCAAAATTCCTTAACCGGAAGTACTACTTTACTAGTTTTTTTTTTGTTTTTTTTTTTTTTTACTTTTTTTGCAATTTTCTCAAAAATGGCTCCGACGATTTTTTTTTTAAACTTCGTATATCAACTACACATACAATGAGCTATAACTTTTATTTAAAATATTTCTCTGGGCACATTCATTTAAGGGCACTTTTAGGGAAGGCGTAGGATTAGGTTTTCTTCTAAAGTGCTATTTCTGTTTATTAGACAATTCTGTCATCTAAATAATGTGAATTAGAATTAAATGTGTTGTTGAAATTCCTTGTTTGAAAAAATCAGACAACCGGAAGAGCGTTTACTTTACCACTTAACTAAATGATTTTTTTGCGATTTTCTTGAAACTTCCTGTATAAACTATTAAAAACATTTCCCAGGGAATATTCATAAAAGGGCACTTTTAAGGGTGGGGTTATGTTTTGCTATAAAGTGCTATCTATCATAGTTGATCATACAATTCTACCATCCAAACAAAATTAATTAGAAATAAATAGATGGTCAAAATTCCAAACCGGAAGTGCGCTAAGTTTTTTTTTTCAGTTTTCGACGAATTTCATTAAATTTGGTACACAAATTACAAAATTTGTCAATTATATTTTGAGAATTGGAGTAAGAGAAAGTTGTGTGAGTGTTTCACACTAAAATTTTGTTATCTTTGGATGAAAGACGGACAAGTGAGAAAGAAAACTTTCAACTTCCTGATCTTCAAATAAATTTGTGTTGAACTTTTTTCTTCATGTGAATATTTCATTATTTTGATATATGATCATATATATTTGAAAATAATCCGTTTTAAAATTGATTTAAAAAAAATAAAAAAATAAAAAATCTGGTATGAAACACTCACACAACTTTCTCTTACTCCAGTTTTCAAAATTATAATTGACAAATTTTATAGTTTGTGTACCAAATTTAATGAAATTCGTCGAAAACTGAAAAAACTGTCCGGTAAAAGCGCACTTCCGGTTTACTACTTTTCTTTAAACTCGGAATTTCAGCCATCTATTTATTTCTAACTAATTATGGTTGGATGATAGAATTGTATAATCAACTTTGATGAAAATCTAACCCCACCCTCCCCTAAAAGTGCCCTTAAAAGAATTTTCCCAGATAAATGTTTTTGATAAAAGTTGTAGATCTTTGTATGTTTAGTCTATATACGAAGTTTCAAGAAAATCGTCAGAGCCATTTTTGAGAAAATCGCGAAAAAGTGAAAAGGATCATTTAGTAAAGTGGTAAAGTAAACTCACTTCCGGTCATCCGATTTTTTTCAAAACTCGGAATTTCAACAACATATTTAATTCTAATTAACATTGTCTAATTAACAATTGTCTAACAAACTGAAATAGCAGTTTAGAGACTGAAATAGCACTTCAGAGGAAGCCGTAACCCCACCTCTCTCCCAAAAGTAGCTTTAAATGAATTTTTTCGGAGAAATGTTTCAAATAAAATATTGTAGCTCTTTGTATGTGTAGTTGATGTACCAAGTTTCAAGAAAATCGTTGGAGCTTTTTTTGAAAAAATCGCAGAATAGTAATGAAAAAAAAAAACTAGTAAAGTGGTACTTCCGGTTGAGGAATTTTGTCAGATAACGTACTGTCAGTCCTATGGTTGTACTTAAACTTGAATATCAAGTTTCAACTGTTTACAGTTTTTCGTTTTTGAGCTATGATGTTCACATACATGCGCACACACACACTCACAAACCAACTTTTTTTTGGACTCAGGAGACCTCAAAACGGATAATTCCTGTGGAAACTCGATATCAAAAATTTGATACGATTACAATACTTCCTCTTACTTGGAGTGAGAGAAAGTAATATAAAATCAATTTTTGAAGTTAACATTACAATGGCTGTGCAAAATTTAAAAGACAATTGGCTTACCGCTTTTATATTATAATTCGGATCCGATCCACTTTCGTATATTTTCAGTTCTATGTGAAATTTATAACTAGGTAATAACCGTTTAAATAAATAATATTATATAACATATAATATATCATTTATATAACATAAATAATATTATATAACATGTAATATATAATTTATATAACATAAATAATATTATATAACATATAATATATAATTTATATAACATAAATAATATTATATAACATATAATATATAATTTATATAACATAAATAATATTATATAGTATATTATTTAAGGATACGTTTTGGATATTTTTCATTTTGTTTCTTTGGCAAACAAATAAATTTCAGTTTAAAACATTTAATCAATTTTTTTTTTTTTTAATGCAAGTAATTAATAAATATATACAGGGTGTCCCATTTAAACGGGGGCCACTTTTGAAATAACTCTTAAACGAAAAAAGATATCAAAAAAGTGAACATAAAGTTTGTTGAAGTATATTTGCGCTGTAGTTTATGATGGTGTTTATGTTATTTGATTTTATTGCCACCTTACACTTGAAATCGGTGATTGAAAGTTACGATTTCCTTTTGACCCCCACTTTTTACTACTGTATTGAAAAGTACTAAAAAAAAATGAAGAATAATGCCGTTAATTTCACTTCAATATTTCAAACCGTTGCCGAGATATTCAATAATAAATATTAAATTTTCGTCGTTTTTTTCCCCTTTGTTTCATAAACTAAAATTAAAAGCGGATTTTCTTATTACTTTCTAAATAAATAAGAGAGTTCAAATGCTGACAACACTTAAAACCTATTTTAGAACCATAAGGGACTTAAAAATCTGGTAAAACATCATTAAAACAAAACAATTTTCCAGTTTATTTACAAAAAGCTATAAAAAAAAAATTTCCTATTTATTCAAAATGACCTGCTCGGCTTAACCGGCACAAGCTCAGCCCCTGCCCAACAGATGAAGTTGCTAACCGTATCATGTCTGCCGGAATTGCTAAGCACGTTTGGATTAAGTCTTCACTAAGTGCTTCTGGAGTTGTTGGTTCCCTGTCATAAAATTTTTTCCTTTGAGATATCCCCAAAGAAACAATTCAAGAGGGGTAAAATACGGTGATCTGAAAGGCCAGCTTATCGGTTCCTTGTCTCCCTATCCAGCGGCTACTGAATATCTCATTCAGATATTTCTCCTCGCCAGATCACCAGATTTACCCCCCTCTTGAATTTTTTTTCTTTGGGGGATATCTCAAATCTCAATCAACTGCGCTTGTGCCGGTTAAGCCGAGGAGATCATTTTGGAATATTTGCTGATAAAAGTAATCAAGGATTATTGAAATCCTTGTTTTTTTTTTGTTTTTTTTTTCTAAAGGATTATTGATTGAAACACAAATCTTCTTTTGGTATTTTTCTCGGCCAATATTATTCCTTTAATTAATCTATACCGTTTTCGTGGGACTACTCCTATGTTTCATTAAAAATATATTACAAGATACAGGAATGGTATAAAAAAATATTACCCAGCAATTTATTAGTTTTAAATAATATAGCAAATACCTTAATATTTTAAACTACATGTTGGATAGAACAGCTAGATTATCGGCAAATTACTGCGGTTAAACCACATTTTCAGAACTTAGAATATTTACAATTTTTTAATTTAAAAATTAATAAGAAAAATTATATTATCAGGAAAAATATTAAAGAAAATTAATTAGTTTTAGCTAGTAGTTTTTAAAAAATAATATTGACACTAAATAGTTTATAGAAAGAAATAATTTTTTTTCTATTTTTGATATTTTGCCACTCTCCCTCTCTCTGCATGGTTCTAAGGTGCTCTAATGGCCCCTTAAATCTTACCCGCTGCCATTCGTACTGAACTACTTATTCCAAGCTTTCCTGAAGTCATTCTCAACATCCTCTCATTTTTTTGCCTCCTGGTTTACTATCCACCAACTTTTTAAGGAATCGCTCTTCTGGTATTCTCTCTACACTCTCCATCAAACCATACAAACAAACAAACAAAAAATCTGATGTGAAACACTCATTACATAGTTATAATTGATTAATTATCTTTAAATATAAAATTCTTATTATATGTTGTAAAATGGATGTTGAAATTCGGTCAGAAAAAAAACAAACTCTTTTTTCAAATTTTCACGGCCGTTTCAGCAAATTTATCGCCTTCTTCAGGTTCTGTACAAAGGTATAAGAATATACAAAAATATAAAAAAAATAAATAAATAAACTAAATATATAAAAAACCTAAATAAATCAATAAAAGTATTATATATAACAAATTGAAATTTATTTTAAACTATTGCTATTATTGCAGAAAAAAAAACGGAATTTAACTACATTTCAACTATTAAAATTGGCCAAAGACCAAAGCAATTGATGTCATTAACATTATAAAAAAAAAGAACTATTAAAATTTAAAAAAATATGTGATATATAAAACTGTAAAATATGAAAATCTAATATAAGAAGTGTACTTATAAAAATTTTCCATTTTGAATTTCTCAAAAACTATAGTTTAACGTATGATAAAACATCACCAAGTGTTAAGGAATTAGGGTGCGTCGAGGTTTATAAAGGGCTAGGAGAGCCCACGGATGAGAAAAACCGTGTCTTATTGTGTATGTTTTTAGGAAATTCCAGCAGATTGTTAAAATAAAGGCAAAGTTGATGAAACGACTTTTTTTTTTTGATAGCATAAACTACCCCCCCCCCCCAAACTACCCCTAAATGCATTTTCTAGAAAAATCTTTAAAACAAAAGGGAGAAAACCGAAAAAAAACCTCTTCACTAAAGATTTTCTTCAAACTGGGAATATTGATACCATATTTAATTCTCTCATTAATATTATATATTGATGAGATAATCGTATGGTAAATTGAAATTGCATTTTAGAGGAAAGCTAACCCTACCTCTTCCCCCCTTAAACCCACTCTAGGATTTTTGCCGGAAAAATATTTCAAATATAAGTTGTAGCTCTTTATATGTGTAATATTGATATATATGTTTATCAATTTGTGTTAGATTATACTTTTGTAATATACCAGTCGAATAACCAGTCGAAGAGGAGCTTGTACTTTTTTTTTTTTCCGGGCGCATCGACGACTTATGACCATTAGCGCCCCACATTCTTATATATCTTTCTCTTCTTTTGCCACTCGAGCTGGGATGGCACCTATACCTTAATTGGCGTCGACACACGACACTTTGCCTGGCAGAGTGAGGTGGAACCCATTGGCGGTTGATTCTTCCCACACTTCCCCACTTATCTCATCGATCTGGTCGACGAGGGGGAGTGCGGGTTATTACAGTGCCATCTCTTAACTTCTGGAGAACCTATTTCAACAACCCAAGCAAAAACCAAAAGCAACATTCTTTCGTTTAATATTGTAATTTTTAGATATTTTAATTGTATAACTTTTACTTAAGGAGGCTATTGAACAAGTTAAATGTGGAGTGCAATACTTTTAACTTATGTTCCTGCACCCTCTATAAGAGACTAAATCTAAATTAAACTAAACCTAAGGGGTTGAAATACTTTTATATAATTTCTTTCAACCCCGAAATAGAATAAAATACTAACCTAACCATTTATACCAGCATTCTCGCTAATAAATACATTTACACTATAAAACCGTTCTCGCCTACTATTCTAAAAGTTTGAAATATAAATACATTCTTGCCAATAAATACATTCACGCTATAAAAAACGTTCACGCTAATAAATACGTTCTCGGTAATAAATACATTCACGCTAATAAATTCGTTCTCGCTAATAAATACATTCACACTAATAAATACCTTCACGCTAATAAATACACTCATACTAAACATACACACTAAGAGGAAAGTACTCGATATTCCTTTCCCCTTTAAAATAACTAACCTAATGTGTGAAGTACTCAATATTCCTTCACCCAGTTTTTCTAACCTAAGTACTAATCCTAAATTTTATTGTATATATTTAAGTCTTTCAAGTAATCGAATAGGCTCCTTATGTAAGGAGAACCCTCTTGTAATACAACGCGCTTATCATGTGGCAGAGTGGCAGACCAGTTCTTTCTCTCTGTCTGTGCTTGTACTTTTGTTGGGAAACCGGAAATATTGATTAGAATTTTATTATTGTTTTTCCTAAATTCATTGTGCAATTTTTAACATTGTCATATAATTCTCTCCTGCATAATATATGTAAATTTTATAAATATTTAATACAAAGATTCTGTTTTGGGCGCCATATAACCGAAGCTGTTAAAGATAAAGTAAAATGGATGCTGTCAACTTACTAAATTTGCCATAAAGAGCGCCACTGAGGTGGTCCTTCAAGTGTGAGGAGGAGTGGTCCAATATAAGCGATAAATCTGACGGAAATAGGTTTAAATTAGTGTAAACTGATATCACACTTTAAGCAAATAAAATAAACGGAATATGTTTATCTGGGAGCACCATTTACTTGCACTGGGAAATTTCGCAGAGCTGGAGAATATTTTAGTACTAGGAAAGGGAACGAGTTTTCACGGAAAAATTAAAAATATTTTAAGCCGTAGTAAATGTATATCCTGGGAAGCTATAACTAATAAGATTAAAACTAAATTAGTAAGAGTCGGTAATAACCTCAACAGTAGTCCATGCGGCTGAACTTTGGTCACCCAAGATACCTGGATATGTTCTCGAAAAAACCCTAATAAGTTTTATAAAGAAAATATATTTCTATTCTCCACTAAAACACCCCTAATCATTTTATATTCTTAGAGGTGGGAATCAAATGAATCAAAGTGATGGCAATGGAAGGAATATTAAATTGGTGTCTGAGGTTACTGAACATGATGGTGATGATGCTTTACCTAAAATATGTTTAAATTATTGAATTGATTATTCTTAAAGATCCTTTCATCAAACGGAAGATAATTGGATTGATCATATTACAGACATCTTCCCTTAACCCTGGGATATAAAGATTTATTTGATTATGATGTTTTAAGAAAGAGAGAATTAGAGAGATTGGGTTTAATTGATGAAATAAGCTGATAATAATGCTGAACACTGTATAATGAAGGACTAACACAAACTGCCAGGAGTTTATATGTATAATAGAAAAATAGGTGGCGAGAGATTTAGACTGAGTGAAGAGAAGGGTAGTAATAGGTTGCTGCTCGTTTTAACTATTGTATAAACTGTTCTAAAGACTGTCCCCTGTAGGGCTAGCTCGGCTGTATAAATACACAATCTCCCACCCTAGTATGGCCTAGGTTGGTATTTTTGTATTTCTCTCCGCTCTTTGGATCCTATTACATATTCAGATCATCTTTTCTGTCTAAATATAAAACAATCCCAGGTAATACACTTCTAACTTCATTCAACCTCGGAGAAAGTTATTTATCTTTAAACTGTTCATTCAGTAAGAAAAGATTATTAATGCCAATAAATCAATGGTCCCTATAATTCATAAAGGCAAGAGATATGTAATTGATTGTGAAGAAATGCGTGCACTTTGTGATGTTAAAGAAACCATATTGCATATAGAAACAGTTAGAAATTGTTATATGAAACAATATAACGTTATATAAAATATTGTTATATGAAATTGTTATATAAAAATATCCGATATATGAAAAAATAAATGAAAACCATTTATAGGATAAATTAACCAAGTTATTATAATGGGGTTGTTGAGGAGAGAAATTAGGTTTGATTAAATGAACGAGATATGAAGACACTTATATAATGTAGCTAAGTTTACACTAACTGCACTAGACTTTATAATGAAAATGATAGAATGAATGGTGTGAGTAAAGATATGACACGATGCGATGTACCGTTGTATGGTTGTATCTGATAGATAATCTCTAGATAGATTCCCGCTGGCTTATATTCACAGGTTCTTCCACTCTAGCCTGCCTAAGTCAGAGAAGTAGTCTCTGTTAACCAGAGAGGGCCTCTCTTCTCTCTGCTGTGGTTGCATTATCTTTGCCGTACCATTACATTATTAAATTTAAAACATGGAGAAAGTAGATAGAGTATTTTCTTTTTGTAAGTAAATTGTTAAAAATCCGGGCCGATTATTTATCAAATACAGAATTAGAATTGGATAATTCCCAGAATTTCCGATTCATTGATACAATTTTTATTATGTTCAATTGTATAATTTATACTTTGTACTGCATGTATTGAGAAAATTGTAATGTTCTGTAATTTTATTTTAATTGAAAATTATGTATCAGACTCTTGTAAAATGCCTTCGGCATAAATACGATACAGTTATTATTATTACTAAAGACTTTGTACATTAAATAATAAAGTATTAATTAAATTAATGCATTTATAGATATTAATTTATTAAATGAATTTATGTACGTAAATATGAGATACGTATATACTAGAGGCGATATAGAAAAAGTTACATTAAGCAATTGCAGCGAATATAACGATAATAATCCATTTTATTAATTATTACAGGCAATAAATATCTGTTTGGGGCTAGAAATCATTTAGAGATACATGTTTAGAAACTTGTCACATTAACCAATCAGCGCCATATAGTGAATTTTGTTTGTTAATAATCATACGAATAATATCTGTTTAGAAAGAAGTACACAAAATACAATAATATGTGTAAAATTTATATAGCAATGGCTTTACAACCGTCTGCTAGGAAGTTTGTTTGTTACCGGCCGGCCTGGCATGATCTCCCGTTTTGATGTTGGGCAGCGCAAAATGTGCCAAAGTCTGGGAATTCTCAAAAATTTGGCACAGTTTGGTAAAAGAATTGCACATCTAGAATTTACGCAATATTTCATTTCGATATACTGACTAGGGACGGGTGTTGGTGTAGTGGTTATGAGTATGGACTTGTAAGTGGGAGGACCCCAGTTCGAGTCCCGCGTATAACGGCTAAATTTTATATTGGTATGAAAAATGTTATCAGTAAAGTAGGTTCTTCCGTCCTCGTCCACGACACCTAATTTGGTAGTTGGACGATAAGCCTGCCTGAAAAAAATAGGCATTACTTTACTTACTTACTTTACTTCTGACTAGAAGACAAGTTTGAGGAAGAATTGAATATATTTTATTTTAATCTAGATAAGTTTCTATTGAGGAGGGGTTGGCCGAATAATCTTACACTACCGCATCCCATTGGGTCTATTGTGACATCCACAATTACAGAACCCTCTCCAATCCTGTCAGTTTAAATAAACTTAGTCATGTGGAGAGATAGACTTCTAGACAAAGCTTGAAGGCGTCAGTTTTCCTCCCGGAAAAGGTGAACTCTCAGTCATACATGCCCTCCTACATAGACTCAGTAATTTATAATCATTAATTCTAGGGAACTTTGCCAAAATTGTGGATAAGCATGTACAATTATGAAAATAATATTACTCTTAAACGTTTTGTTTTTTTTCAACCAAATCGCCCTTGATCATCCACAAGTTTCATACAAGATCTTGAAATGTTTATCATTGCAATAATAATAGTAATAGTAACCTAGTTAATATCCGAAATCTTCACCTATATTTTTTTGTGTGTGTTAATAGAGCTGTTTAATATAAAATAAATGCACTTGATAGAATGATAACATTGAACTATATTGATAAGAGACCAGCATCATCAGTGTTACAATTAATTCACTTCTCTCTTTCAATGACCTTGACAATGTTATTTCTCTAATTAATTATGTAATATATATTATTATTATATATATAGAATACTGATCCACCACACATAAATCACGCTGGGTTTCATTATTTGAGATCTTGGTAAATCGTTAGACGACAATGAATTCTATTCTCGATTTAGTCTTAGATTTCATATTTTTTTAAAAGTTGAATAAATCTGGTGTGTTACACGACAACACACGACTTTCTCTTATCGTGAAAGGTGGTTGGGTTTATCACTTGCGGCATATTAATATGCTTAATAAAACAGCTCAATGTAGTTTGTTAGAACGCTACCGACTCGTTAAACGCTTCAGGTGAAACCGCTGTGTCTGTCTTTACCCTGACAGTTCTACCCATCAAAAAAAAAAAAAATTTAATTAGAAATAGGCAAATGAAAGTACAAACTAAAACGAATTATACTAAACTTGCACTGCAGATATGAATTGCATGTTATCTATTTAACTATCGTAAGAAAATTTATGACTATATAGTTTAATTCTTACTCCTAAACATTCACAACTATGTAACAAGAAATAAGTGAATATGTTACTAGAACACGCGGCATGAAAAATGTATTAGTAGATGTCACCCAATGTAGGTATTCCCTATAGCATTTTATTAATTGCCGTTATTAAATAGAAGAAAGGTAGGCACAGGGCCAGCGGCATTTTATAATCTTCTGGGAGGATTGTTTGGGATAGTGAGGGAGGATAAGCCTTTGGATAAGATGGTTGGGATGGTTTGGATATGGAGTCAGGGGATTTTTTTTTTTTTTTATAATGGGATTTTATTAGCTGATGGACAGACAGGGATGAAGGGTTAGGTTGGTAATTCTTCTGAGGATTATTGATTGGAAGGATTGAATACGATAGGAATTGGAATGCTTCGTTGAACCCCCAAAACCTCGCACACCTGTATATTCAAAATGGTTTTTGTGATTGATTTGTAGATATGTCTTTTGTTTTCGAGAGAAAATTTTGAGTATCGGTCAAATAGTCTAGAAAGTATGTATCGTCCGTTCAGTTCTAGTCTTGTTAATCTGTAATGTGGATTCCATGTGCGTCCTTTATGCGAGATAATGTCCTAAATAATAGACTTACAAAAAGTTGATATTATGGTCCCATAGAGGATGATAGGAGGGAAAGAGGCGCGTCGGAGAGTCGGACTTTTGGTAGGATTAACTTTAATTCTCTTAAAGTTAATCCCAAATCCCATGATATGGGACTCTGTAGGTCAGGATTTGGGACAATGACACAAATATCGTCATTCCCTTCATTCATCGCCCTTGAGCAAAAGCAATAATGCTTTGATGTCTTCTTGGATATCGCTCAAGCGTTTGGCACGGGGGTTTACAGTGGAAATTTAAGGGATTCCTTTTCTCAACTTATTTTTGATCCTAAAATCATATTTGTAGTATTATTATTATTTGTCTATGGGGAGGGAAACCCTACTCTATCCAAAGCCTCACTGGGCCCATATAGCTACCTCAAGAAAAACAACAAAAAGCCGGGTCTATAACAAAAATCCAGACCCGGATTTAATCCATCTAAAATTCACCGTAGTCCAAATAAATCGGACAATAACCATAAGCGGAAACAGCCTAAGTTCTTCCACAGACATCCTATTCCGACCCTGAACCTAATTTCCTCACAACCCAGCCAATCAGTCATAAGATGGATGGGTGTTTCCTCCTCTGTCTCACAGACTCTACAAAATGGATCCGGCATGACCCCCATTACGTAGAGATGTTTCTCCTTAAACCACATGCCCAGTAAGGGATCCATGCCTGAAAGAGTTCCGTGAAAGACACAGCATCGTCTCACTAGCCCTGTCCGGACACCCGATGAGCATTTTGGACTGCCGAAAACCAACCGAGCTCATCCATAAGGATGAATGCTGTGAAGCTGACCATGTCTGGAAGCCTGACAGACATTGGCCAAAAGACACGCCAACAGAAGGCTCGGGACCAATGAAAGGAAGAGAGGTGCCTAATTTGCCAAACCTATCCACCTCCTCATTCCCAAAAATTTCCATGTGACCTAGCACCCAGACTAGAAGCACATCCTTCAAAGAAGAAAGCTCTTCCAGTCTTTTAGAACATTCTAACACCAACCTGGAAGTGAAAACACATGAACTCAGCGCCTTCAGCGCAGCCTGGCAATCAGAGCAGACACACACACTTTTTAAGTTAGTGTTACATACCCTCTCATCCCCGAAACACAACAAAGAATAGCATAAACATCAATCTGGAAGACCGTGGTACATTCACCAAGAGATACTGTCACATGATCTCCGGTCTCAAAATAGACCGCAGCTCCAGACCTACCATCCATTCTGGAACCATCCGTGTAACACCGGACATATTTTGCAGTAAGTAGCGGAAGCAAAAAGAAAATTTCCTTTCAATTTCAAAATTTTCAACGTACTTCGCAATACACAGTGCTCTGCTACTCTATAGAGCTCCTGAAGAAGGGCACAAATGGTACCCGAAACTAGAGCAAATAAAGAAGTCTTTTTTCCTAAAAAAAACCTCTTCTAGCCATTGCCATATCTCCTCAAATAGAAAATGGTTTAACTTAAGATATTTATATAAAATGTTTTCAATTTATCGTCATATTTATATAAAATAACAGTAATCGATATGTCTGAGAAACCTGTCATCATATATTCTATCAATAAAATATATAAATAATTGGTACTTGTCAAATTTAAAAGTATAAAATAGTGGGTAATGGGATGAAATGAAATGGAGCCAATGCAGTGTATGACGTAATATGATATTGGAACAGTATCGATATTTTTACACAAATTGATTCAGATTATCATGCAATTTTGTTTATGCACTTTACCATGCACGTAACTTTTCCTATATTATAAATTGGTATAATTATTCCATAATAATTTTTTGTGGAACTTCTCCATTTTTAATATTCTTGAAAATTTATTTTTCCAAAAATTGTCAACATAATTTAAAAAAGTGAAAGCTAATTAATATTAAACTTTCCCAATATAATATGCATTTTTTTTTTTTTTGTATCAGAAAGAATATTAACAATGGAAATCGTATTACATTCATTGTTGCAAGAACCATATGACCACACATCTCCTTCAGAAAACTGTTATGAGATTTATACAGATGGCAACAAGAAAGAAGGAAACGTTGGTTGCGTTTTTCTAGTTTATTTTCAAAATAAAGTAATTCATAAAAAAAAAATTTAAATTGGATGCTTGTTGCTCTAATAACCAGGCCGAACAGCTTGCCATATTAAAATATCTAGAATGGATGGCAGATGCAGTTTATAAGATACTCATCTAAAATATGCACAATTATGATGATAGGCAGATGTTTCTCTCTTCTGTTGATGATCCTGGCAAACATGCATTCCTTATAGAGATGATCCGCAGGCAGCTGAAAATGTTAGCAGATTTAGGAGTTAAGGTGATATTTTCCAAGGTCAAGGCACATAATGGTTTGGCAGGAAATGAGGAGGCTGATTTATTGGCTAAACAAGCGTCGATGGATCAACACTTAGATATAAGTTACCATAGAATTCCATATTCCTACCTTAAAGCTTTGGAAGAATCTCTTAATGAATTGGATACATTTTGGCAGCAGTCAATAAAGGAAGGCCTACTTAGGGTATGTTCACACTTGTGCTTGTCCTCTTACTCTTCCCTTTCAACTTGCGCTTCCTCTTTCCATTTCAACATGAGTTGCGCATGCCTTTCGAGCTTGCCTCTAGAGGCATTCAATTTGTTGTCCACACTTCATCCGTTCAGTGTGCATTTTATCGGTGGATTCAGAAACGGCATTAGCTATTTGTGCAGGTTACCTGTTATTGAAAAGTGCGCGAAAAAGAAAAAAGCAGCGAACCCTCATCTTATGAACCATTTGCAATTGACCTTAATAATGGCTCGCCGAAAAGAGTATTTAATTACAGGCTATCGAGAGCAAGGAGAATCATTGAAAACGCTTTTTGGTTGATGGCGCCAGCGTTCAGAATTTTTCGTAAGCCTATAGAAATTACAGTTATTGGGACTGTGGTTGATATAGTGTTAACTTGTCTTCTGCTTCATAATTTTCTCCTGGATGCAGCAAGACAGTATTCACCTCTTGGAAGTTTTGATCACGAGGATGATAGCACTGGTGAAGTTACTTAAGGCACAAGGAGAGAAGTTACTTCCAATGATAATGGTATGAGACCTCTACAACAAGTATCACGGAACAAGCACCACTTCTCGCACTTTTGTTGGCATATAATTTTGAATTTACATACCACAAAACTGTTTCAAGATGATAATCTTCTATAAAATCAAGTGTCTCTTGATAACAGACATAATCAGAAATCTGCTGTCAGAGATACTATTAATTAATAATAATAGTTGAATAATATCAATTACTAATAAAATTATTATTAAAATAATAATAAATAATATTTAAAATTAATTATATAATATATAACCTATAAAAATATCACACAACACGTAGCGAGATCAACAGACGCATAGAATGTTGAACGGAAATCCAAGTAGTTGGATTCATGTGCGCTGTGGTTGCGTCATGAAAATAAAGACCCATTCAAGTTCCATGAGGTATGTAATAACGCTTGCCTCTCGTTCATCACACCGTGCGCTATGACGCATGCCTTTCTTGAAAGAAAAGTTGCACCAGTGTGGGGACATACCCTTACAGATTTTTCCCTTCAGTTCAACACAGGGTTAAGTACAGTTTTATCAACATCACCAATTCACTTACGCATTTCTGTCAAATCATGGTCCGTCTAACTACTACCTCAATAGATTTCATTTAAGAGTCAATCCATTTTGTCCCTGTTCACCGAATAAAATCCAAGATTTTCATCACATACTTACTACACCATTGTCCACTAAATGAAGCAGAGGGATCCAAACTGATAGAATCTATTGTCTTGAAGGGATGCAGCTGGCCACTTCCAGAGTTTGAATTAATTAGAGAAGAGAACGTTGGACAGCTTCGAAATTTTTACCCACCAAGCAATCAATAAATTAAAAATCAGTAAATCAATAAAAATAAATAAAGTGTTAAATATTTTAGTTCTCGCCTGTTCTTTTGTGTGATATTTTCAGTTTCATTTCTATTTGAATTATGTACATTAATTTCTCTGTTTTTGTTTATTTTATTTTGTTTATTGTCTCTTCTTTTTTCAGTTTATCTTTGACTTGTTAATAGCTAATTGTATTACATGTAATATCGATTGATGAGACATGTAGATTTCATTTGATAATAATAATAATAATAAACCATATGACCACCATTATTATCAATATAATGATTGCTTTCTTCCATAGACAGATTCGCTGGAAATTTACTGACATAAATGACTGGCTTGGTGTTTAGTTTTGTAGGCAATTTTTATAGGAAACTTTGGTATCAGAGTCATTTTCCATGACAGCCTGCTTCATTTTGTGGTCATCGACCGGTTTCAGGCGTTCGCCTTTCATCAGGATGTTTTTATTGAATAGTGTAATAACATAGACTTGTACAGAGCAAATACAGTTGATACACTCAATGTATCAACTATATATGAGGGAGTGTATCAACTATATTTGCTCTGTACAAGTCTATGTTATTACACTGTTCGACAAAAACATTTTGATGATGGGCGAACACCATGTAATGGAATCGTTTGGATGTGTGACTCCTGGAGTAGCAGATGTCTTGAAGAGGGCGGAAGTTAGTTTGAGAGATTTTGGAAGTTAGAGCTCGAATTATTGAAACGGATTTTATAAAAATAAACTGTATTTTAACAATAATTTTAAAGTAATAAATGGTAACTAATAACTATAAAATACTTAATAATAAATAGAAGATAAATAACTAATAAATTAGAAAGATTAAAATAACGAACTATGATGCACAACTAAGAGAAAGATAAGTTTGAATATAACCGTGTATAGTAATTGCCGCTTGTGTATAAAGACGTGCTCGTTTGGTCGTAGATGATATAATAATAATGATTTCGTCGTATATCATAGAATTTATATATTACTGTTGTTCACACTCACACCAAGACATCTGTCCTAGTGTGCGACCTTCGTAGTTTGCTGACCTTGTTCAGGTCAGTTCAGTGGCCAACCTTATCGCAGTGCTTGCTTATTGATGTAAGTATTGATGAAAAGGCTTTGTTGTTTGTTTGGTTGGCCGCTGCTGTCGGCGGCCAACTAGGTTGGTGTTTTATTACTGCCACCCTTTGTTAAGATAGCAGCTGGCTGGAACCACTAGTTGTAAATTATTATTTTTTTGGTGTACTTTGCCGATGTCAATGACTTTGCCACGTCATTACAACCAGAAATCCGGTCGTTGACCACAAAATGAAGCAGACTATCACGGAAAATGTCTCTGAAGCTTTTTCCAGCTCTGCGGAAGCAAAACCACCACAGAAACTTTGGTACCTTTACTAAAAAAATACCAATAAACTGCAAAACAGTTTAATAAAATCGCATTTCCGTTTAAAATGATTGTGCAAAATATCTTTTTATTTGATTCCATACCTAAAAAAGAAATATAATGTTTGAACTTCTTGCTGTTTTTTTTTTGCGATATTTCATTCATTCAAACCAAAGGTACACAAGATGTCGATCTCTGCCCAGGGTGCCTCTCATTATTTTAGATAGATGAATTTAAAAATAAAATGCATTTTCCAGAAATATATATGTAAACACTGTTATTGGAAAACCCAAGTTACTAAATGGATTTTTAATTATTTGTTTGCGCTTTTCTTATCCTTACTTATAAAAAAGATCTTATCACTTGTTTGGTAACATTTCTTACGGGAAAATTCTTGGGGCTTTTGGGAGTTTCTTGGAAAGACGTAACTGTGGCTTTCCTATAAATTACCATTTCAGTATTCTTATTCCTATTAATATTAATAACAATATGAATTAAATATGTTGCCCAAATTCCGATTTTGAACAAAAATAGATTACCAGAAGTGAAGCAACATTTTTTCAGGTTTTTTATTTTGTGGTGTTCTGAGGGAACAGTAGCGTTGTTAAACTTTCCTCTAAAGTACCACATCAGTACAAAGTATGGTTCTTCCATCTCTATAATATTAATTCACATTAAAAAACATTACTAGAATTTCAAATTTGAATAAGAAAATTCTTTGCAGATGACACTGCAATTCCCTCTCCTTACCCTGATCCTGTAATTTCATATAGAAACCTACAATTTCATTTGACAGAAATAGAAACCTTGTTCAAAAAAATGGAAAATCCAAATCAATGAAAGTAAATGTCCAGCAATCAATCACCTTCACATTACGCCTGATAACTCTTCTATTTTATAACCATGTCTCACTTCCAACTGTTGATGTCGTCCGCTATCTTGGGCTGTATATTGACAAAAAAGACAGGAACTCATTACACGATACAGACTTGTTAAAACACTTCTCGATAACTAATCACGACTTTCATTAGAAAATAAACGACTAATTTATACACATCATTTCTTAAACCAATATGGACATCATGAGGGGACTTGAACTGACGGGGTTCAACCAGGCGTTCAAACCTCCAACATATCCAATCCAAACAATCCAAAATCCTTAAAAACCATAGTTAATGCTTCTCTATTATGTATCAAATTTACCTAACCACAATGACCTCAGTATCTCGTTCCTTATAAAGATATCATCAAAAATCCGCTACAAAAAGTTCCATTAACCTTTATCCTCCACATTACAACCCTCTCATTTCGTCGACTCTCCTCCCGGAAACTCCCTGATAATCCTTTCAGACGTCTGCGACGAATGTGGCCTCGAGATCATCTTAATAGATGTGTAATGACATGGAAAGTCATACCAATGTCAAAGTGGTTCCAGCCAGCTGCTATCTTAACAAAGGATGGCAGTAATAAAAGAGCAATTTATAACCAGCGACCTAGCAGGCCGCCGTCTTCAAGACAATGCCGGCCAAACAAACAACAAAGCCCTTTTCAATACTTTACATCAAAGCAAGCACCGATAAGGTTGGCCACTGACCTAAATAAGGTCAGCAAACTACGAAGGTCGCACTCTGGTCGCACACTAGGACAGATGTCTTGGTGTGAGTGTGGCCAACACCGATATATAAACTCTATCATATACAACGAGAGGATCATTATATCTTATACGACGACGAGCACGTCTATATACACGAGCAGCAGTTTACGCGACTATACACAATTTCATTTAAACTTATTATCTTTTAGTAGTGCATCTTAGTTCGTTTATTTTTATCAGTCTAATTTATTAGTTATCTATCTTCTATTTTATTCCTAAGTATTTTGTTGTTATTAGTTACCCTATATTACGTTAAAATTATTGTTAAAATACAGTTCATTTTTATAAAATCCGTATTAATAATTCGAGCTCTAACTTTCAAAATCTCTCAACTAACTTCCGCCCTCTTCAAGACATCTACTACATCAGGAATCACATCAAACGATTCCATTACAGATGAAAGTAACTAAACTCGTAAGGAATACCACCAATGAGCGACTTCTCCGCTCGTTTATATTTTGCTTTATTTCATTTTGTTTTATTTTATTTTATTTTCTTTACTACATATTGCTCTCATCAAATTCACAAATGACCATAAATCTGTCGTTGTAAATAAGGAAACTGTTTATCCGGAAGTGCGACTTTACAGAATAAGTTTTTGAGTTTTTTTTTTTTTTTTCGTATTTTCTCCAAAAAATACTATACCCTATCACATTATTTATTACGTTTTTCTGAAAAAAAAAAAAAAAAAAAAAAAAAAAAAAAAAAAAAAAAAAAATTGTGGGTGATCCTGAGAAATGTTAGACTTTAAAATTCAAATGTATTTCCTTCAGTATTATTGGCCTCTTTAAATTAGTGTACTTCTCCTTCGAAGACTGAGTATCAACACTTTTCTCTTTCTACAAAGACATACCAGATTTCCTTAAAATTTGGCGGGATCCCAATGAAACGAACGGAATCCGCAACATATCTAGGAGTGGTTCTGGATAATAAACTGAGCTGGGCCAAACATGCTGACCACCTTGCAGATAATGGAAAGAAAAGAACAAGGCTTCTCAACCGACTCACTGGGTCAAAGTGGGGTGCCTCACAGGACGTTTTGGCGCTAGCATATAAATTGTGTGTTAGACCTGTTATAGAATACGGAGGGGAGCTTATTAATCACAAGCTCTGCATCAGCATGCAACTCGTTGGAAAGAATCCAAAATGTAGCTCTAAGGATTATTATTGGCTCTCCAAAGTCCACACCTATCACTACAATGCAACTCGAAGCCGGATTGGAACCAATAAGCGTAAGACGAGAAATTGCAGGAATGAACATGATGGAGAGGATTGTGAGACTAAGTGTTAACTGCTAGACTCAAAACACAGGTCACCTTTCTGGAAAAAGCTGAACACATCGCTCAGATACATGGACTAAACTTTAATAAACGCCAGCCCTTTTTGGAAATTTTGCCATTACCAAATAGGTGTGTTGACTTTCATTTGTCCCTGCTAAATCAGATAAATAAGAAAGAGTCGTCTGTGCAAGAACAGAAACTCTCCGCGTTGGAGACCTTAGCTGAACGGTATCCGTCCCCTCCATGGCTGCATGTGTATACTGATGGATCTGCAGAAGATGCAAGAAGAAATTTTAAGTATAAAGAAAGTATTTTGCAAGAAGAAAAAATAAAGTATTTTTGTAAAATTTCAACTTTGTCATATCTGCTTATGCCCAAAAATATGTCCCAAAATGTGTGTTTACATGATAGTCAAAGATACAGTATTGTATGGAGTTTTGAACTAAAAGGTACTCGTTTATTTAAGGATTCAAATTGAAAATATTTAGAACAATTTTATTGAAAAGATTTCTTCCTTAAAATGGTTTTCAATAATTAGAGAAACTTGAGCTTAGAGATGTATTCCAAGAAATGGAATGATTTTTTTATTCATTCTATATCAATCTGATGAGATACGTCATCAGTATCTAATATTAGTGCTGAATAGCTAATTACCATTCAATATTTTAACTATTTATAAAACTTTTCATATTATTTCCAACATTTTTCTTTAAAAAAACAAGTGCTTTTAGATGGTTCTGGGTAATTTATGACGTCAGTGTTACCTTTAAACTGATTTTACAGTGTAGTGTGGCTCATAATGTAGCTATATTAACACAGATAGATAGATAGACTTTCCAATCCTATCTATTTAATTAGTCGTACGAGTCAGGAGAAACACATCGTTCAGGTACATGGACTAAAACTTTAATAAACGCCACCCCTTTTTGGAAATTTTACCATTATAAAATAGGTGTGTTGACTTTCATTTGTCCCTGCTAAATGAGATAAATAAGAAAGAGTCGTCTGTGCAAGAACAGGATCTCTCCGCGATGGAGACCTTAGCTGAAACGTATCCGTTCCGTCCATGGCTGCTTGTGTATACTGTTGGATCGGCAGAAGGTGCAAGAAGAAAATGCTCCCGCCGGGGCGGGAGTCTATTCCACTTGCTTCCAAATTTCACTAGCTGTTGGACAACTAGCATCTAATTTGGAAGGAGAAGTGAGAGCCATTTTGATTGCTCTCCAAGAAATAGAAAAGAGAGGAGATAAGAAGGTTGTGATACTAATTGATTCCAAAGCAGCAATAATAGCAGTCGCGGACTCAAGCAATAACACATTGAACGATGTCAGAAAGTCACCGCATTACTGCAATTTCTAATGAATAAAAATGTGAAAATTAGTCTGCAATGGATCCCCCAGTCATTGTGGTTTGCATGGTAATGAACAAGCAGACGGACTTGCCAAGGAAGGATTTCGGAAAGATCAAGAAGAAAATTTCCTTACCGACGATCGCGCTAAGAAGGAGATCAAACTTAAAAGTAGCGACCTCCTTAAAGACAAACATAGTAGAGAAGCTGAAGGGAAGAGATGGGCTTCATTACTAGATCCTGGAAGAAGAATTCCCGCAAACCTCCCCAGGAAAGATGCAGTGGCCGCATTTAGATTACTTACTGGTCACGACTACCTGCAAGGCCATCTGTATAGAAAAGGTGTCGTCAACTCACCACTATGCCCTCTATGTGACCAAGATAGTCACCTCTCATTTGGACTCATGACCTGCCTTGTCCTGCCTTGCAGGACATAAGAAACAATTGTCATTTTAATAAGTATATGTTATACTGGGCTGCTAGGAGCCGAATGGCTGAAAAAGTTGCCCGACAGGGCGTAGGATATATATATATAATTAGTGTAAATATAAAGTAAGTGGATCGTGAGAAATCTGGTGTGAAACATACACACGTTTAAAAACAGCTAAAAAACAGTGTACAAGCCTTGAAGTTTACAAGTCTTTAAACAACAAGTGAACAAACAAGTGTTCATTAACCAGTACAGTACAATTCTTCGAGTGGTCAACGCTAACTCTCTCTTTTAAGTAAAAACGGCAAAATATAGATTTCAAGTTTCGGTGGCAACAGTCTGTCGTCTTTTCCATACAAACACCACTATCAATTCCAATCAATTACTGATATTAAAAGTACCAAGTTAACGCCGTCCTGATTTTTATTTTTTTGTTCTACCTTTTATTTGATTATTCCAGGATGTATTGGTATCGTTTTATTGATACCGGAAGTTGAAGTGATGAGTAAGTGTAAGGGATTGTTAATTAGAGGGTAAGAGATTAGAGAGTTGGTATTCGAAATGCGTACTACTGATTTATAAAAATATGCTATATTTTAACAAATAATTTAAAGAGATATAAAATAGAAAAACTAAGATGCACAATTGTAAATAACTATAAGAATTATAAAATGAATATAAAATATTAAAGAAGTTAGTAAAGTGTTAAAACCTTAAATAGGGACGCGCTCGCGATGTGAGATGGTGCTTCTGATCTGAAAACTGATGTAGACGTTTGATGCCTGAGTCGAACTGAATCCCTCATCCAGTGGGGCGACGTGTTATATTTGCATCACTCACACATCGACGCTGATGTGTAAGTACGTGTAACACTAAGACATCTCTTGTGGTATATTGACCCTAGGGGAGGTCAGTAGTTAACAAGGGCTGATTTGGCCGGGGTGGCGACGCTTTGTTAACAGATGGTGGGCCAGGTAGGCCAGTAAGGTATTACCTCTTGACTGTATATTGACCCTTTTTGAAAGAAATACAAAAAGGGTTTGCCGCGGTTCATGATCTGCAGGTAGCGGCTGGCTGGACCCTTTTCCAGTTTTCAACCACTAGTTGTAATTTTTAGATTTATTTAAAAATTATCTCTTCTTTTTTCTTACTATCGCTATCACATCACACAGGATATTTCTGTTATGGACATAAAATTTTCAAACTCTTCTTTGAATAAGAAAGTGATGATATCTTAATTATTTAGTGAACACTTTTGCTGTTTTTTAATAAATAAACAATTATAAATATAATTATATATTCCAAACCAGGATTTAATAAAAAAAAAAAAATCTGGTGTGAAACACTCACACAACTTTCTCTTACTCCAGTTCTCAAAATGATAATTGACAAATTTTATAGTTTGTGTACCAAATTTAATGAAATTCGTCGAAAACTGAAAAAACTGTTCAGTTAAAGCGCACTTCCGGTTTACTAATTTTCTTGAAACTCGGAATTTCAGCCATCTATTTATTTCTAACTAATTATGTTTGGATGATAGAATTGTATAATCAACTAGGATAGCACTTTGATGAAAATCTAACCCACCCCTCCCCTAAAAGTGCCCTTAAATGAATTTTCCCAGCTAAATGTTTTAGATAAAAGTTGTAGATCTTTGCAAGTTTAGTTTATATACGAAGTTTCAAAAAAATCGTCGGAGCCATTTTTGAGAAAATTGCGAAAAAGTAAATAAATCATTTAGTAAAGGGGTAAAGTAAACGCACTTCCGGTTATCCGATTTTTTCAAACTCGGAATTTCAACAACATATTTAATTAGAGTATATCTGGGAAAGCTGCAACTTTAAGTTTTCTTTCGTGATTTTCTCTCCTGCAAATTTAAGCAAACAAAATCTCGTGTATACAGTTAAACGATTTGTATTTTGTTGTATTTCTAACTTCTTCTAAGATACAATTACTTTATTACCCTTAATAGTATGTTTAGTTAGAAAGCTTAATTTTTATTAATCAGAGTTCGTAGAATACAAATAAATGAATTTTTCCAAACAAACAAAAAATTATTCATATATAAGTGATAAACCTATAATAAGGCAATTTCCTCCTGTCTTCTTTGAATTTTTTTTACTTTCTTTTACTGTTAGTAAGAGGAAATATACGATCATATCACATTTTCAGCGGAAATACATGTTTTGAAATCCCCTGAGAATGAAGAAGATGTTTTCAGTGAAAAACAAAACAATCGCAAGGAACTCAAACACGGTATTCCATCTTAGATATCACCATCACATGTGACACAACATTTCGGGCAAAATCTATCAACCAGAAATGGTTTTTATTGTTTTGTTTTTTCTTTTTCAGTTTTTAGCGATTTTCTCAAAAAAAAATCCCCATGATTTTCTTTAAACTTCTTGAAATAGGCAATACACATAATATAATAGATGAGAGAAGGTGAGAGAATTTGAGAGAATCAATTTAGACATGAAATTAGAAATAAACTACATGATATTTTGAACACTGTATAATAAATAGAACACACAAAGTGCAAGGACTTTATAGTTAAATAGAAGTTATAGAATAATGAAGCGAGAGAATAATAAAGAGACAGACTGGCTGAGTAAATAGAAAGTGTGTAGATAGGTTACTGACTGGATGTACAGTTGTAAAAAAACTGTCATGAACTGTTTGCTGCCGCTCTGTTTAGCTGAAACGAACTCTCTCCCCTTCCTAGTCTGCCCTAGATGGGGAGTAACTAACGTTTTATTCATTTAATGTCTGCTTCTTCGCTCTTTGGATCCTATGAATCTTTAATGATTCGGATCCCATTACATACATAAATGCCTATTACATTTATTTGAAACATTTTTCCATAAATAAAACTGCATTTTTTGGGGAGGTCTAGGGGGGAGTAGTATAAACTTTCAGAATATTTAATTAAAATCATACATTGTTATTTATCAAGTAGGACGTTTGCAGTTCACATAGAACAATGGAGCTCTGATGCTCGAACTGTGTAAGCTGGAGTCCCGCAAGCTCCGTGCTCGGACCAATTCTGTTCCTTCTTTATATAAATGATAAACTAAACTTTAGAAATAATAAAATAGCGCTACTTGCAGATGATACAGCCATATTTACTAGCTCTTGGCGAACAGATGCAATAGCAAAATCGGTTGTCAAAACATGCCAGGAAACATAAGTAGATACTTTCAAAAGTGGAAGGATAAAGCCAAATTTGACAAAGTTTGAATCTATAATTTTTTACAAAAAAAAAGGCCTATAATATCTACCGATATAACTGTGGAAAATACAGTTATTTCTTTGGTCAGTAAGAGAAAGTCATATGAATGTATTATATAAGATTATTTTTTATCTTCCGTTTTTCAATGTCATGACGTAATAGTTTTTTAGTAGAATTTTTTCATTAAATTTTCAAAAAACATCAAGTTTTTTTTTGGGGGGGGGGATGTTCTTTACAATATAATTAGTGGTAGTATTTAAAAAAAAAAGTAATAAAAAAAAAAGAATTTTATTACAATATAACTAGGCATAGTGACACACTTAAAACTTATTAATATTCAACTAGTCTAGTTAGATAAATTGGATCATCGCCAAGCATTGTGATTGTATGCAATCCCTAACAATTAAAGTTTATTATGTGTTAAATGTATTTATTTTAAAAATTAAAGGCAATCTCTTTTAATTTTGATTTGGTTATTAATTAATACAAAACTACATTGACTTAATTTTGTCGGAAATTTGTCTATAAGGGTAATAAGAAATACATTTTTATAATTATTTCAAGATCTTATAGTTATTAAAAATTATTAAGACAAAAAAAGAATTAAATTTTTTTTTCTGCCATCTTATAATAATGTGACAAGTATTGAATCAGAAGTTATGAGATAGTAAAAACAGCCCATTACTTTTACCTCACAAGTGAGTAAACTAATATTATTCAACTTTAACTACCCGACATCTAGCGGCAATATGCCGAATCACAACCACATTACAAAACACATTCTAAATAGCAACGGGTTTGTGATTAGATCACAGAGTAGAACATATTATATATAGAGAGAGAGAGGAGGAGGGAGTATTTGACTTGAATTCTCAGTATGTGCACCTTCTCATATTACTTTCCCTTACTCCCTAATAAGAGAAGTATGTAAACGTTTCAAATTTTCGATATCGAGTTTTCACCAGAAATATACGTTTTGAGGTTTCTTGAGTCCAAAAAAGTGATATGGGTGTATGTATGTGAACAGGATAGCTCAAAAACAAAACATCGCAGAAAGTTCAAACTTCATGAAACGTTTAGCTTTCCCATAGTATCCGTCAGACCGTAAGTTAATAATAAGAAAATGGCATAAAAAAAAAGAAGCGAAAAGTCTATTGAACAAAGTAGATCAATTTTGATTAATTTGGGGGGGGATATTTAAGCTTTTAAGAAAAATAAAAATTTTGACGAAACGTTGGCATAATTAAAGTTTTTTTTTGTTATTAATAGAACGACAGAAATCAATTTTATAATAATAATAATAATAATAATAATAATAATAATAATAATAATGAATCAAACGAACCTTATAATCTGATTAACCTTTGAAAAATCTAAAGCAAAGCGTTTTTGTAATCTGAATCTTCTACCCTTTTTCACAATACTTATAATTTAATAATAACTGTCTTTATTTCAAAACTATTTACATAGTAAAACAAAATAAATAATCCTGGTATAAACAAAAAGACAATAAATACAACGTGGTCAAAAGACCGTCCGAGGAGTTCAAAGAAAAATTATCTACCTTTGAACGAACGCAGAGATATAAACAGGAGAAATAATAAAAGCTATTTTTTAAATTATAAAATGGATTACAAACAATGCGTAATGAAATTAAAAAACAACTTAAAATCTCAACGTGAACAAAACTACAACTTATTTTTTTTTTTTTCTATACATATAAACCATTATATAAACCATAAGTACATAATAAACCATGTCCATTTAGAACTAGTATCATGTCACTAAATATACCATTATGCTACTAAAAACCTTTCTCTATACAACCATGCCTCTTTACAATAACCTATAAGCCTCGCCCAGTTATCTCCATTGACGCAATTAATAAACTCATTACCTTCTAAATATACTTGTTTGAACCACTTAAGTCTAATACCGCTTAGCCTTGTACAAATAGCTACAAAATGGTAAACATCCTCATTCTCACATATATAACATAGAGGACATGTGGAGTTTACTTGTGTGAAGGTTTACCATTCAAATTCACCTCTTATTTTAATGATCCAAATTGCATCTTTTAATGGCATGTCATGTATGTAACTTTGATTTTTTTTTTTTTTTTTTTACGCACACACCGTATGGGCCGTTCCCGAGCTCTCGCTCATAACAGCCCAATGATTACACTTCATCCCGAAACAAGAATAATTCCCAAGCAAGAATATATGAGGGAAGGGCACAACAAAGTACCTTTCCTAAATTATAAAGAATTTATGCTACCTTTGCAGAACAAGCTAACAACCTAACAAACTGCATCGCATTCATACTCATTCAAACAATAAATACATTCATACTTCACGCATGCAGACAAAATTCCTATCCTAATTGACCTCTCAGTACTCGATATTCCTGAGAGGCCCGCTAAAAACTCGACAACTACCCAATCTATGTCATTCAATCCACAGTCATCCAATAAATTACTAATATTCCCACTTTCACTCCGCCTACCCTCGAAAATCACCCCACAGTGTACCGCGTCTTAGAACCTCTTCTGCAAACTGTTTAAAGGCATCGTATGCACTAATATTTTCCAGCAACAGGGTTAGTGTATCATTATCAATGCAAACATGATAGCCTATTGCACTCCATAATTTTGCCCTGAGATCCTCATAACAGATGCACTCAAAAATAATATGTTCGGCGGTCTCTAATTCACCGCAACGACAGCAACCATCACTTACCAAACCCATCTGATACCACTTTCCCTTAATTTGCCCATGGCCTGTCACTAGCCTGGAGACCGCGTAAGAAAAATCTGTGGGGACTATTCTTCTACCCATTGTCGCGTCCGGCAAAAACCTGTAGGTGGTCCTCCCCTTTTGAGAGTAAGACCAGCGAGATTTCCATTGCAGTAACAGATCCTGATCCAGTTGTGTGTAACTTTGATTATAACTTAAACCTTTATACAGTAAAAATCTGTTGTGGTGGTTGGTTCCGCAGAGCTGGAAAGCATCAGAGACATTTTCCGTGGTAGCCTGCTTCATTTTGTGGTCATCGACCGGTTTCGGGCGTTCGCCCATCTTCAGGATGCGTTTTCAGACACTGTGACAACACAGACTTGCACAGAGCAAACTTCTCTGATACAGTAAAAATCTTTTTGAATTTCTTGCAGCTGTAATAAACTCGTTATTTGTTTGAATTGAAATTTCATCTCTCAATTTTCTAAACTGATGTAATGTGATAACAAGAAGGAGTGATAACAAGAAGGAAAAGATATAATTTTTAAATTATAAAAATTATAACTAGTGGTGCCAGCCAGTCGCTATTATTCAGGTGAAGAGCCGCGGTCAGTGCACGGTCAAAGGGACCGCCAAAGACACACCGCTAAAACCCTTTCAACAAAAACCCTTTCAAAAGGGTCATTATACGGTCAGTGTACAGAAGCCACCTGGCCGATATACAAGGGTCAACAAACACTCAAAAGACCACCTGGATACAGTCCTTTGATAACCGCCATCATCTGTTGCCACACTGGTCACCGACCTATTCAAGACCTAGGGTCAACACACGGCAAGAGATGTTTTAGTGTGACCCGTAATTACACACTTGTCAATGTGTGAGTGATGCCAATATAAACGTCTCTCCACAGGAGGAGGGGATGAGTATTCTTCAGTATTTTATCAGCGTTTCATCAGGATTCTACCAGTCATATACGACATCAGTTCATACATAGCGAGCGCGTCCCTATCTAAGGTTTTAAACATATATTTATTCATCATCATTATAGTTGTGCATTCTAGTTACCATTTAATCATTTTAAATTAATTGTAGTTATATCTTTTCAAACGTTTAAGTTATTGTTAAAATATAGTCTATTTTCGTAAATTAGTAGTTCATATTTCGAGTAACAACTCTCTAAAAATCTCGTAACTCCCAACCATTCATCGCATCATAACCCTCCTCACGACATCTGATTCCACTACAACTGGTGGCAGCGACTAGGATCCGAACAGGTGATTCCAGTAGTCTTCAAAAGCAAAAATCGAGTAAGTCACACTTTAAAATTAATTAAGCGTTATTTTAGAAATTTTTTTTTTGTTTTTAACTATTTCATTTGAATCTTTTGTTTAATTGAATTGCCTTTATAAGTATTTTTAATTTCATTTTCCGTCATTAATATTTTCGTTAATTATTTAATCGGTATAAAATTCTCTCTATCAAAAATCCAACGCAATTATTTATGAAAACTAGGGGGAATAAGAAAAGAGTTTCACAATCCGGTACTTTTTTTAACAAAACATCCGAAAATATGGCAATTTAAATGGGCAACAGATGTCCTTGGAAGAGGCAGTCCAACACTTATTAGCAGAAAAGGAAAGATCTGCACCCACTCCCCCAACCCAGGACAAACATTCTATCATAGCAAGTTTAAACCTTCTAATTCAAATCCCTTGTTTTGATAGAGAAAACAATACAAATATAGAATTGTTTTTGGAACAAGTGCAGCGTTGCGCCAGGCTATCGATGTGGGACGACGAGACCACCCTGAAAATATTAGAATTTAAAATCACGGGGACCGCTAAGACATTTTATAACACACAAAAATCTTTATTAACGCGAGAAGGAAAAGTAGTCAATTTCGATTCTATTTCTAAATTATTGCTCAATCGTTACCACCAGGAGCAAACACCGCTTATACTACTACGCCAGACAACAAACATGAAGGCTGCTCCCGACGATTCGGTCGAAAAAATCGCCGATAAACTCCGCCACCTGCAAGCGTTAATCTCCGACAAAGCAGAAGCTAATCCAAAACAGACCTTACAAACAGTCCTCAATAAGGCACTACAGATACTTTCCATTCATCGCATCATAACCCTCCTCGCGACATCTGATTCCACTACACTGACATTCTAAGATACGAGTATCCCCAAAATCCAGAACAGTACTAATGCCATATTTTGCCAAAACTTCTGCCACATCCTTAAACCAATATGTTTTAGACTCAATTGT
This sequence comes from Triatoma infestans, assembly GCA_011037195.1. Lineage (NCBI taxonomy): Eukaryota > Metazoa > Arthropoda > Insecta > Hemiptera > Reduviidae > Triatoma > Triatoma infestans. Next base: position 59,287 of record JAAEAF010003049.1, read on the forward strand.
TTTACATGCCAATAATTTAGGAAGTCTATTTACTGGCAGATTTAAGTTTTGACAATATAATCATGTTGCAATTTCAAAGTATACAGGAACAAGGGCGAAATTCTAGTTTCAAGATGTAAAATATATGTTGACGTATACTGAGGTAACTGTAATATTTTTTTAATAAAAAATCTAAGCAGTTTTTCTACTTCTAGATAAGCATTTCCACCCCATATCTGACCGCCATAGCATAAAATAGCTCTTGATACAGAATTAAACACATTCTGTTCTGCTGAAAAATTTATGTTTTTATTCAATATTACATTTTTCCAAATTGAATTGAGCCCTAATTTTGCTTTAGATAGTCCTGCTGATAGATGTTTTTTAAAAGATAAAGTTGGCGTTAATAAGATACCCAAATATTTATAACTGTTAACAACATGCATTTTCTCTTTTCCGTACGACCATTTTTCATACTTAGCCGGTTTACCTCCATTCCTAAATACCATAATTTGAGATTTGCCAAGGTTAAGTTTTAAATTCCATCTTTGACAATAGTTTTCGAGAGCATTAATGGACTGTAATGATTTTACATCAGATGATAATAACACAATATCATCGCCATACGCCAATAGTTTTATATTGATATTCCCTAAAAATACTCCATCCGGGAGATAGTTTTCTAAATCATTAATAAATAGCGCAAATATCAGAGGACTTAGCAAACAACCTTGTCTCAAGCCCATTTTACTTTCAAACATGTCCGTAATTCCTTCTTTGCACCACACTCCCCTAAGCGAACCCTGATATAATTGTTCTATTACCCGAATTATCTTAGTGGATAATCCTATCTCATAAAGCTTATATGACAAGACATAGCGGTCAATAGAACCAAAAGCCGCAGTAAGATCCACAAAAAATGCAAAAATTTTGCTTCTCTTTTGTCTCAGTTTCATTTAAATTATACTAACTAAATTAAAAACATCATCCACTGCCCAATAAATAATTTGGACGAAAACCAGCTTGTGATTCCTCTAATAAATTGTTCACAGATACTCATTTAGCTAATTTATTTAAAAGAAGAGCGGTAAATATTTTTGCTATAGTATTTCCAAAGGAAATACCTCTATAATTGTTCACTAAATTTAAACTTCCTTTTTTATGAAGAGGGAAAACAATTACCTGCTTAAAATTTATAGGAACATCGCCACTTTCATAGATAGCGTTATATATACCTAACAGTTTAATTAGAAAATGATCCGAACTGTTATAAAAAAAATTCATATGGACAATACTTATATATTTATTTATTTTTTTTTTTGAAATCATGCAACCTTTATTTAAAAAAAAGAATAAATGATCAAATATTACGTTACCAATTGATTGCTGTTAATAATAAAAATACTATAAACTAAATGTTGCCTGCCGGATATTCCTCTAAACTGTACCTAGATAAGTGGTAACCAGTATAGGAGTTGTTTAATCTGTGCAGAGTGTGCTGAAGACACGGGAAGAGGTAGTGACAAGCGTTGGCAAGATAGACTGTCCTGTAATCAGCTACCACCTGTGTGGGAGCAAATAAATAAGATAAGGTCGCGCGTGTGGAAATGGAGACACAGTAGGTAAACAGTACAACTCTTTCTCTTCAATTCTCTCACTCTCTCTCTCTCTCTCTGTATATATATATATAAAGTGCTGGGTAAGTTGTGTGGTTGTTTGTGGTGTCTCACATATCCCGTCCATCGTCCACTATATCACTTGATGCTTTACTGTTTACACTGCACACTCTCTATAGCGACAAACAGAAGCAAGAGAAATATAATAGCGTAATGGTTGAGATGATTAGCTGACGCTAAATAATAGTTATGATAGTATATGATTTGTGGTTATCTGAATAAGGCGATGATGATGGACAAACATTTTTTAAGATCTTATTTTAGTTTATATTATAAGATCCGAAATTTGCGACCATATACACGATTTTTACTTGGTGGAAGCATGACACAGCTCGGCAAGGTAGCCCATTCATCTATTCCATATAGATAGGCGTGCCAGAGAGGATAAGAAATTGCTGAAAGTGCGCAGTGAGAAAATCTTGGTGCTTCATTGTGTTAACCAGCGTCAGGTTGAATTTCCAAAACATAACTGTTTACAGCTTTACAGTAGACTATTTTTTTTTTTGTATTTAAACCAAATTGTGTGAAACACTCACATGACTTTCTCCAGTAATTAAAATTGACAGTTATCTTCAAATTTGGAATTTTTTTTTACTCTTTAGTTGCCCCTCTTTACTGGCTACATGTTGGTTTTCAGCACAAGCAAGTATTTGATTATGTCTGCATTATAGTCAAGCATGCAGCACTTCGATCAACAACCAACAACATAATATTTTACGTCCAAAGAATCAATATTTTTGGACAAATGTATTTAATAAAAAAAAGATAGATCTGTATGTGTGCAATTAGCATTACAAGTGTAATGTTATGGTGTGATGTTGTGTGTAGGTAGCTTGTGGCGTGAGCGTTTTAGTGAAAAGGGCTTGTAAGTATGTTTGAGGAAAATATAGAAGTATTAAGAATAATTAAGAACAGCACAACTGATTTATAAATAATTATATTATCTCTTAGTAAATTCAATACTTTACAATATCACACTGTATTTTAATAAAATGATGTTTATCTAGAATAAAGGCAAATATCTATCATTGAAATAATGTCATTATTGCAACAACCAAAGTAAATATTTCAATACATTTTACACATTTTTATTCTTAACATATAAAAATTCTTACATATAACATTTACATGTGGTGTAGTATGTAAAGTTAAGAAGCGTGATAGATTGAGAATTATTTCAAGAGATTCTCTATTGTTGTGTTATGTATTGTGTGCGCGAGGTGGCACAGAAATTTTATGGCTAGTTACTACGGATTTTAGTGAACTTAGGAATTAGTACTAAATTGGAGCGTTTGAGTACTATTTGAAAATTGAATGTTGAATTTAAGTGTTAGATACGTGCGCAAATTAATGATTGCCCTGTAAGAACGTTTCTACAAGTATTAATTGGAAATTGTCTTTTAATTGCGAAAGTATGTATTCGCCAGAAAATTTGGAATTTTCGACATTGTCCGCATGCAAATGAAGGGACGTGATGCCATAGTTAGGTATTACTTGGTTAGTCAGGACTGATGGAAGCAGGTATGATAGCCATGGTCTTAATATCAGGTCATAATATTAGTCGAGAAAGCGACTGAAGGCTAACTCGTTTTGGGCTGTATTTGGAAACAATTACGAGCCGTATATCCAAATGTTGAACAATATTGGCAAGTGGGCTTATTTTGGAGGTTATTGCTACTTTCGTTACCATTATTATGACTATACTGGAGTCTATCTGAATAAGAATTAAATCGTGAATTATTTGAATTAACTCGAGGATTGTTATTGTTAGTATAATATTGACTACTATTATTATTATTATTATTATAGCGATTATTACTATATACCTTGCGAATGAAATTTTTTGGAATATTAAAATTATTACGCATTTTGCCAAAGTTAGTACGAGGTTTTGGTCTGAATTTGTTGGTGCAGTCCACGTCAAAATGTGGACCGGAACAATGGCGACAAGGTCTGTTCTTTATTACATTAAAAACTCTAGTTGGTTTTAATTGTGTCTTTTGACTTTTATTACGATGCGGGCACTCTCTGTGGAAATGCATTTGTCCACAGAAACGACAAGGAGATAGGGGTGTTCGAGGATTTGAAGTTTTCGAAGTAACAGCGAAAACTGTGGGGTTTGTTTCAGAAGCCTGAACTTCTTTTAGGGCATTGGCATAAGAAAGTGCTTCGTCTAATTTTTGAGGTAGCTTAGTTCGCACCTCATTATGAAGCGGTTGAGGAAGTGACTTTAGGAATGCATCAGTGACCAGTTTATCTAAAATTGTTTGTAAGGCCTCGAGTGGGTTAGCTTGAGCTTTCAAACTAATGGCGGTCTGGATATGTCTAATCCTATCCGCAAAAGTTTCAGGAGACTCTGTTGGAAGAGATTGAATATTAGTCATCTGTTGTAAGAGGACTAGGGGTGTTTTCTCCTTACGAAATCGGGCTAGAAGTCGCTCTGAAATTAGAGGATACGTTATAATTGTACCCTGGCGTTGTAATTCGGCTTTCTGGGTGTCGTAAAATATTTTTGCAGAACCTGAGAGCCTAAGTGCTAATATTTCTAATTTCGCTGCGTCGTCCCAGCCAGAAAGACTAGCACAATGGCTAATTTGGTCTAGGAAATCGGACACTTTGGCTGAATTTTCGCCATCGAAGGTAGGTAAGCTATTGATTAATTGCAAATTCCTTAAGGGACTAGGTTGATTGTTAATTGGAGGATTTGCTAATTGCTGCTGAGCAAGTAAATATTCTACAGCAGCGTCGATGCCCATGTCTTGTCCATTTATCTTATACATTTTTGAAATGGATGAATTACTTGGGGAAAGATTATATTTTTCAAGTCGTCTACGTAATTGGAGTAAATTGCCTCCAGCAGAAAGGTTATTATTGCGTAATATCTTTATAATTTGGGATCTATTAAGTGCACTCATAAATTCAAAATTCACAAGGGATTGAGGTACAAGTGGTACAATTACAAAAATTTAAAAATGAATTTCACTAGAAGTTCAATAATGGGAAATATTTAATTAAAATATTATTTCCGCTGAGAGAAAATAATTAAAAACAATCAAATTATCTGATGGATATTTTGTTCAATTATGAAATTGAAAATTGTACGTACTTTTAATTTGTGGATTCTGGTTGAAAATATCCCAAACAGCTAGCACCAATGTAATGTTATGGTGTGATGTTGTGTGTAGGTAGCTTGAGCGTGAGCGTTTTAGTGAAAAGGGCTTGTAAGTATGTTTGAGGAAAATATAGAAGTATTAAGAATAATTAAGAACAGCACAACTGATTTATAAATAATTATATTATCTTCAGAGACATTTTCCGTGGTAGCCTGCTTTATTTTGTGGTCATCGACCGGTTTCGGGCGTTCGCCCCTCTTCAGTATGCGTTCCTTCAGACAGTGTGCCAACACAGACTCGTATCAGACTTAGTTTCACACTAACTGAGGTGTTTTTTTTAAATACTATTACTAAAAATACTGTTTTTTTTTAAATACTAGTATTTAAAAAAAAAACACCTCAGTTAGTGTGAAACTAAGTCTCTGTACGAGTCTGTGTTGGCACACTGTCTGAAGAACGCATCCTGAAGATGGGCGAACGCCCGAAACCGGTCGATGACCACAAAATGAAGCAGGCTACCACGGAAAATGTCTCTGATGCTTTCCGGCTCTGCGGAACCAACCACCACAACAAATTATATTATCTCTTAGTAAATTCAAGTACTTTACAATATCACACTGTATTTTAATAAAATGATGTTTATCTAGAATAAAGGCTAATATCTATCATTGGCACTAAGCGATTCCTGAAGTGTCCTGGCCTTCTGAAGTGTTCTGGCTTTGGAAGCAGAATTGCGACTTAGTTGATTGAAGGCTGAGTTTAGACTGTTCGAAGGAATGCCCTCTAACAAAGCAGTTGGCCAAGTCGCATTGTATTAAATTTTGTGCCTTTCTTTCCCTACTAGCAATGACCCCAATTTACAGTACCTGACACTAAAATACACTCTTTTTGAAGTTAAATTCACTATTTAATATATTTTATAAAACTATTTATTTTCATTGCTATCTTCCACTACACAAGTTTAAAGTAAATTTCGAAAAACTCAGAAATATACTATATAAAATTATACAATATAATTTCTTTAGCGACTTATCTCTATTTGTGTGTGTTTGGGAGAACAAAATATCACAGGTATTGCGTTTGGAGACACTAAGATTTTGGGCAAAATCCACCAATCGCATTCTTTATTGAATGTTTTTATTACTTTCTCTTACTCCTAGTAAGAAGGAAGTATTGTAATGCGTGTACAAATTTTCGATAATCGATTTTTCACCGGAAATATCCGTTTTTGAGGTCCCTGAGTCCAAAAGTGGTTTTGAGCAAATGGGGCTGGTGTGTGTGTGTGTGTGTGTGTGTGTGTTTGTGTATGATGTTAATAGCATAGCTCAAAAATCGCAGAAAGTTCAAACTTGATATTCCGTTTACCATGGCATCTGACAGTAGGTCAGCGGTCAAAAATTCCTCAAGCGGAAGTACCACTTAACTGAACGGTTTTTTCATTTTTTTTTTTGCAATTATCTCCAAAATAGCTCCAACAATTTTCTTTAAACTTGCAGTATCAACTACAATTTTTATTTGAGACATTTCTCCGAGAAAATGCATTTAAAGGCACTTTTATGGGAGGGGGTGGGTGAGTTGTCCTCTAAAGTGTTATTTCAGTTTATTATACAATTCTTTCAGCTAAATAATATTAATTAGAATTAAATATGTTGTTGAACTTTAATGTTTGAAGAAAATAAGAAAACTGGAAGTGCGTTTTTACTGAAAAGTATATTTCAGTTTTCTGGTATTTTTTTTTACTTTCTTGGATGTTTCTCAAAAATGGCTGCGGTGATTTTCTTCAAACTTGCCATATCAACTACACATATAATGATCTACAACTTTTATTTAAAACATTTCTCTGGAAAAATTCATTTTAGGGCACTTCTGGGCAAAGGGTTAGGTTTTCCTCTAAAGTACTGTTTTAGTTCAATATACAATTCTGTCATCTAAATAATATTAATTAGAATTAAATGTGTTGTTGAAACTCCGAGTTTGAAAAAAAATCGGATGATCTGAGGTGCGTTTTTACTGAAATGTATTTTTCAGATTTCTCGTATTTTCAAGAAAACGAATTTTATTAAAGTTGGTGTACTAACTATAAAATTTGTCAATTATAATTTTGAAAATTGGAGTGAGAGAAAGTTGTGTGAGTGTTTCACACCAGATTTTTTAAATTTTTTTAAGTTTTTCAAGATTTTATCGAAAATCGGCTCCAACGATTTACTACATTAAACTTTATATACTACCTACATACAATAAAAATACCTATCACTTTTCCAGGAAAATTGATTTTTTGGGGAGGCTCTGGAGGGAGGGGAACAGTAGCGTTAAGTTTTCCTTTAAAGTGTTACTTTAGTACATACAATACATGGTTCTATCATCTCTTTCACTTTTACTTACTTTACACGGCTTCATCCCCCCACAGGGATTGCCGTTGAGAACCAAGGGCGTCTCTCCACTTCTTCCTATCTTTCCAGTCGTCCTCTCGCAGGCCTCGTCCCGCCATTTCCTCTTCGATATCATCATTCTATTGTATCCTCGGCCTTCCTCTTCTTCTGCGTCCTCTCGGGATCCATTCTCTAATTCGACTGGGCCATTCCTCAGGGCTCATCCTTCTGACATGTCTATATCATGTCAGCTTCCTTTCCATTATTTTCTTTCGCATTGCCTTCCTGACACCCATCATCTCCCTTACTCTCTCATTCCGAACTCTGTCCATTCTAGTCCTCCTAAGGCAACTCCTCCAAAAGTCCATCTCCACAGCCTCTATCTTTCGTTTCAACTTCTTTGTCATGGTCCAGGTCTCCGCCGCGTACAACAAAATACCCTCAATAATAGTTTGGAAAATTCTTTATTTTCTAAGGAAGACTTTCCGTCCCATAGGATTGGACGTAGCATTCTGGTATCCTTCCTTGCTTGCTCTACCTCTCGATTTCATTTCCTTCTTTGCATAGACCTAGGGTCTATGTTAAATAGTAAAGGTTTGTAACTCCAAAGGTATCCAGGTTTGTAACTCCGATAGAACAAAGTGGCTTTACTGCGGGAAGCTCTTGCATAGATAATATCTTCGTCCAGAGGCAACTAGTTGAAAAATTTAAGGCAAGGAATGGAGAGAGCTTCTGGACGAAGATATTATCTATGCAAGAGCTTCCCGCAGTAAAGCCACTTTGTTCTATCGGAGTTACAAACCTGGATACCTATCGGAGTTACAAACCTTTACTATTTAACATAGACCCTAGGTATCTGAAAGAGTTCACTTGTCTAATTCTCTTCCCATCTATTTCCAAACTCCTTCCTCATTACTTCCAACTGACAAGTATTCCGTTTTTTCTAAGTTTATACCTAGTCCCCAGCATTCATATTTAACCTTTAACATCCTGATCATGTATTCGAGGACATCTTTGTCTTGGGCATTCACCACCTGGTCATCCGCAAAATATAGCGTCCACAGATATCCGTCGCCTATCGGGATTCCCATCCTTTCGTATTTCCTATTCTAACTTTCCATCACTCTGGTAAGATAGATCTTAAACAATGTTGGAGACATGCAACATCCCTGTTTCAAGCCTTTTGAACCTTTAAACACTTCCGACAGCCTATCTCCCATTTTAATTTTATAGATGTCCTGTTGGTACATAACCTGAATGTCCTTGACCAAAAATTCATCGAAATCCATATCAATTAGGACTTTCCACATTTTTTTCCTGGGAATGCTGTCATAGGCCATCTCAAGGTCCATAAACGCTAAGTGAAGCTCTCTCCATTCCTTGCCTTAAATTTTTCAATTAGTCGCCTCCGGGACGAAGATATTATCTATGCAAGAGCTTCCCGCAGTAAAGCCACTTTGTTCTATCGGAGTTACAAACCTGGATTACAACCTATCTCTTAAGATCCGTCCTATCATTTCTGTTATGGAACTTTGGACACAAATACCCCTATAATTATTTGGGTCATCCTTTTTGCCATTTTTTTATAAATGGAAGATATATACCCCTATCCAAGCTCCTCCGGTAATTTGCCTTCTTGCAATATTTGATTTAACAAATTTGTCAATGTTTTAATCAGCATTGGTCCTCCTGCGTTCAGTAACTCCATTGGGATTCTCCCCAGGCCCGGCGCTTTCCCGATTTTAGATTCTCTTATTGCCTTCACTAAACTTATTCATAACATTAAATAAGTATAATTATATGTACATATATATGTATATACAGTATTTTTAATTTAAATAGAAATTATTGCGAGATAAAAACCACCTTACCTTGTTTTACTTTCTTATTAAACAGATATTGAATATTGTTTACAGACGAGCATACAGTTAACTGTATATAGAGCTTCCATTACATGCTGCTTAATTTTTCACTAGTTATATATGTGTGTGTGTGTGTGTGGAAGAACTTTTCCTTCGCTAGTTAATTTTATATATTCCATGGTAATTACACGATTTATCCCCTTCAATATTATTAAATATTACAAAATTATTTCTACTTAATACAAATGACTCATATTGATAATAAACTTTTCACTAGATAATAATATACTTTAGTTTTGTTTCTAGGGAATTAAAGTGAATTTTTTAATAATTTAATGTATTATATTTTGCGCATAATTGATTCGTATTTTTTTTGGGGTCAAACTAATTTATTGTTTATATATATATATAATGGCGTCTTTAAAAAAAAAAAAAAAAAAAAAAAAAAAAAAAAAAAAAAAAAAAACAATATATATCTGACATATTATTAATTATTTTTAGTTATTTTTATACTTTCATTTTTTATACTAATCACTGATTAATTTCCTTGGAATAACCCACTTGTTTACAATATTTTTGTGTTTAAGAAAGTATGATCGTTTGGCTTTCCCCATCATTTTATTTATTTACTTTATTTATTTATTTACATTTTACATACCTATTTACTTATTTACATATTTATTTATTCACGCATTTATGCTTTTTTTTTTTTTTGGACAATAAACCAAGATCGAATGTATGTTACTGTTATGTTTAAGTTTCACAATTTCCATTTAAAGTATCTTCTTTTCTTTTTTTTATGCAAAACTGTAATAGATTTAGATTAGATTATAAATTAGATCTACTTAATTTAACTTATCAAAGTTTGTTGCGCTCTCTTCTGGATTAAAGTGTAATCTAGGGGATTATTACCTGCCAGGATAGGTTTTGTGTGCCCTTTAATTTTCATAATGCTTAAGAAAAAACAAAAAAAACAACGAAATAAATTAAGAAAAATAGTAAAAATTAAGAATCTAAAATAATTCTCATAGTTCAAAAGTGAGGAATATATCGTTGGCAGATCGTTTTAAACAAAAATCTAGTTCTGGAATAAATTTGATTATTTCTTGAATTATGATTAGGAATAATGTAATTTTCAAATGAAAAAATATATTTTGCTTCCGATACTAATTAATGGAATCTATGAAGGAAGAAATTTCATTTTATTAACATCATATTTACGTGGCTTCCCAACTGACATATCGTGGTTCCCCCACTTTAAGAATTTTTGCACTACACAGTACGATTCACTGTAGTTCTACCAGTTGTGTAATATTTAAACACAACTAAATATTGATAAAAACTTATGATTTTTGAAGGTTTTAGACAATGATGATGATGATGATGATGATGATCACGGCTCTACAGCCCATTACTGAGCCTTGGCCTCCTCGATCCGCTTCCGCCAGTCCTCTCTGTTCAGTGCGGCAGCCTTCCAATTTCTCATATTTAATAATTTTTTAGTCTTCGCTGGCGCCATCAACCCATCGGAGTTTAGGATGACCAACTCTCCTTGTCCTTTGGACCCTTTCCTCAAGGACCATTCTGGTCACCTCATCATTTGGTAACCTTGCTATATGACCTGCCCAGAGCAGTCTGCCCAGTCTAATGACTTTGCCAATGTTTGGCTCTTGGAATAGATCCATTATCTCGTCATTTGATCTTCTCCTGTAGTTACTACCCTCTCTAACAGGGCTATAAATCCTCCTGAGGATCTTCCTTTCGTAAAGCTGCAGTATCCTTTCATCTCCTTTAGAGATAGCCCACGCTTCAGAACCGTATGATAAAACAGGCCGAATGAGCGTCTTGTAAAGAATAATTTTTATATTCCATGATACAAGTTTGCTCTTTTTAATTTCTGCGGATACATTGTTGTCCTCAGTGACTACAGTACCAAGGTAGGTGAAAGAAACTATCCTTTCAACATTGAAACCTCCTATGGATACGCTACTGGTGCGCCTCGCTGGTTCTCCTGCAATCATATATTTTGTTTTCTTCTCATTTATTGTTAGTCCCACCTCGCCGGCCGCTCTAGCAAGGCCAAGGAATGCCTCTTCCATGTCTCTAAAGGACCTCCGCACAGTATCTACATCGTCCGCATATGCCAGAATCTGTACAGACTTGTGGAATATTGTACCGGTCCGCTGAACGTTGGCCTTATGAATCACATATTCTAACAGGAGGTTAAAGAGTAGACACGATAAGGCGTCTCTCTGTCTTACCCTGGCAATATCCATCCAAAAGTGGAAGTCGATTTTAATGATTTTTTTTTTATTTTTTGTTTTTCCCCAGTTTTTCAGCAATTTTCTTTCTCGATTTTCTTCAAAACTTCGTATATACTATCTACACTTACATAAATATCTATCACATTTTATTTGTAACATTTTCTTAGGGGTGTTTCTGGGGGAAAAAAAAACAACGTTAAGCTTTCCTTTAATGTAGCATTTTCGTATAATATACACATTTTACCACCTATATAATATTAATATACATTAAAAATATTGGTTGAATTCCAAATTTGACGTAAAATCTGTAAAATCGGAAGTTAGACTTTAAAGACAAGGTTTTTCGTGTTTTTTGGATTAATTTTTTTTTTGTTCAAATACGGCTACACGAATTTTAACCACTTTTCCAGTTAAAGTTTATTTTAAAGTGTGCTGGGGGGAACCGCATTTCACTTAAATTTTGAATTGAAACTGTCGCCACTAGCTTTGTTTGGATCAGAATTGCTGGCACATAGGCCAAGTATATATATATATATATATATATATATCTTTTACCCCTACTACCTTTTTTATGACAAGTCCAACTAAATGATTTTTAAATGTTGCAGTTTTAATGAAAATTTCATTATAAAATTGTAGTAATAATAATAATAATAATAATAATAATAGTAATACTTTATATTGTTCTTTGAAAGTACAAATGATAAATAAAACAAAGTATTTTACGGCTTGGAATAATCTGTCAGCCGGGGTCGATATTACATTCATAAATCTATATAGGTCCATAATAAGATGAAAATAAGAAAAAATAAAATAAGTGTATAAACAGAAAGAAGAAGTAACTTAACCTGAAATAGAAGGAAAAATAGTATAAGGAGAAATAACAAAAATAAAACAAGTTTTGAGAACTCAAAAAAATTATAGGTATATACCAAATGTCATACATGTTTTAGAAATTAAATTCTTGTATAAGCTGATACAGATACGATCCAGGCATGGCGAGCATATTTAATTAGAGATCGGCAGCTAGAAAATCCGTTCAATAAGGAAATAAGATGGGGGTCTTGCAAGTACTGAAATCCCAAATATAATCTCCGGAGTTCAGCAAGGATTGAACAGACGCCAAGAAAGTGTAATACATGCTCAATACATCTTGAATTTACAGAGGGCGCACAGCTCAATCTCTTTTCGGAGCCATGGTGTATGGTTCAAGTAGACTAGCCTAAAGATCCAACGGAGTTAAACCCGAAGAATGATCCTCATTCAAATAACAAAAATTAAAGGAGTAATCTAGATCTTTAATAAAGAAGGAAACGGGGTGAAAGAGAGAGAGACCGTGCCCAGAAACTCCTGTCGATGAACCGCTTTCATCGTTAATTAACAGAGAGGATAATTGGTCTTTCAAAGCAGATACATTCTCCACATCGGGAACACAGTCGCAGGAATACTTCTGGGCCAAGTCTATACAATGCCGAAACCAGTAAATTTTTTTTTTTATTGATAATTTCCAGTGCTAGAATTCTAGGTAGACGATACGGGGGGGGGGAGATCCAAACTCTTAGAACTATTTAAAATGCAGTTTTAAAGTGAATATCACTAAACTCTCAACAGTCACTCTCATATCTTTGGAAACCCCCACACTTGAGCCGCATAACTTACTATTGAGCGACAGATGGATTAAAAACTTGGAATTTAAATGGGATTAAAATTCTATTAATTGCATTAAGGGAAAGAATTAGCTCAGAGATAGCGCGTAAGACACTCCTGGATCGAGTTCCAGTGCTGTCCCTTAGATATATTTCTTCCTAGGAGCCTCTACAGCACAGTTTTAGTGATGGACAGTGTTGTCTGTAACGAGATAACACTGTCCGGAAGCTGGCATTGCACTGGAAGCTCCAGGCGCCCAATGACCATAAATATTGACGCGCCTTAAATTTAAAAAAAAAATTAATTGCAATTAGAGAAAAGTTATAGTATTTCGCATCAGATTTTTTTTTTTTATTTTTTTTTTTTTGTTTTTTTAATCCAAACAATAACGAATAATAATTAAGATAAAGGGAACATTTTATTATAAATGATCATTAATGACTAGTGGAAGGTCAACGCCTTTTGTCTTAATAGTAGGATACTTTTATTTTCCATTGTATTTAATTAGATTATAATACGAGCCGCGCACACACACCACGCACAAACAAACAAACACCCCATTCATTACATTCCCTCTGTGCTGCGCTTCTGTGCTGTGACAAGAATTTATTTTGTTTATTTTGTTTTATATATATATATATATAACAAACTTTACTTCCACTACATCACATACATTATACAGCTTTCTCTGTTGCCAGTTGCCTACTGACCTAAAGTATATATACATGTATTTATACAAAGTGGAGCCCACTGGCGGTCCGTTGTGTTGTGCAGCCAGCCAGAGCCAGGACGGGACATTTTTTTTCGACATTACAGACACAAACAGCGAAGAAACACACAACGCGCGCGCCCGCGCTTGCTCCGCACACACAGTCTCACACGCACACATTATGGCGTTGTTTGTTTCACGTTTTATTATTTGTCATTAATTGTTTTTATTATTAGTTGTGTTTTGATCTTTGTACCAATTATTGTGCCCAACAGTTCACCATTATTGGAATGGCAGGTATTGTTTAAAGATTTTTTTATTTTTATTTTCTTTATCAAGTAATAATTATGCATAATAATAATAATAATAATAATAATAATAATAATATCTTGAAACACTCTCTCGACTTTCTCTTACTGTAATTTACTTAATTATAATTGAGAAATTTTCTTCAAACTTATAATCCTTAGTGATGTTAACTGGTCTCTATATTATGGGAGAATCTAAACTTAATAAAACCTCTTTGGGGGGGGGGGGATCATAACTTACATTTCCCCCAAAAATCCCGTTAATGAACATCCTCTGAAAAAAGTTTCAAAGACCTCTGTTTATAGATCTCTGTTTTTTTTTTTTTTTTGTGAGGCCAGTTGGTGGTGCCTCACAGACTTCCAGGAGAGCGCCGGTCATAGGATTACTGCCGCACAGCGATGGGCTTTTAACGATTCCAAGGCAATAGAGGTGCGTTTACAAGTAATCATGGCCTGTCAAAAGACGAAAACATGCCACGATATCTCCTCTGGACAGTTTATGTGGAATTGTCTGATTGAGTTGACTGCTTCAGCATATGCCATTGTTTACTAAGCGCTTGCTTGGTGGTACAATAAACTCACTCACGGCTTCTTTACTTTTAACCCCTTACAAAATCTCGTGAACTGAGCTGTATCACATTGAAAGCAGCTGGCTGATCTTTTTTTTGTGCACCCAATTTGGCCAATCGGGTCCTCCTCATTTCTAACTAAGCCACAGTTCCACTCGGGATCCACTAGAACACAATAATCCACACAAGTGATAGCAGATTGTTCAATATACTGTGATTATTCAATGCGTCGTAAGACTCACTAGAACCCCAGGAAGTCAAGGTTAATATTGCAGCATGGGAATCGTGGATGTATGTTTGTGAAATCCTCAGAGACATTTTCCGTGGTAGCCTGCTTCATTTTGTGGTCATTCACTTATACAGAGCAAATTCAGTTTATTCATACAGAGTGTATAAAAACTGAATTTGGTCTATAGGGAAGGGATTAGCTCAGTAGCGCGCTGGACTAGCAACGCGGAGATCACGGGTTCGAATCCAGCCGTGCTACCCTTAGATTTTCTCTTCCTAGGAGCCCCTACAGCTCACTGTCCGGTGATGGACAGTGTTGTCTGTAACGGGAGAACACTGTCCGGAGGCCGGCAGTGCACTGAGAAGGCTCCGGGCGTAAATGACCACAGATGTTGAGACGCCTTAAATTAAAGAAGAAAAAAAAAAAGAGAATTTGGTCTATGCAAGTGTGTGTGTTATCACAGTGTCTGACAAACGCATCGTGAAGATGGGCGAACGCCGAAACCGGTCGATGACCACAAAATGAAGCAGGCTACCACGGAAAATGTCTCTGATGTTTTCCAGCTCTGCGGAATCAACCACCACAACAATTTGTGAAATCCACTGATGTTTTTATAGAGGAAATCGTAAAAAACTATAAAAAAAAAAAAATTGGTCAAGCACTGCATTTTGGCAGTATATATAATTCTAATTAATGTTATTTAGATGATTAAATCGTATAATTAAAACTTAAATAGCACTTATGAGGTAAATTTAACCTCGACTTTTTTCCCAGATGTGCCAATTTTCCTAGAAACTTTATAGAAAACCGTTTGAATCATTTTCAAAGAAAATTGCACACAAAAAAGTGAAAAATCCATTTAGCAAAATAGTACTTCCGGTTGAGAAATTTTGACAGATAATTTATTGTAAGATCGAATGATTTTTCTCATTGGCATGTTTTATTATAAAGAGAAAGTACGAGTATTTCGATCATGTCAGATTATCTAATGTAAGTTTCCACCGGAAATACTTGTTAAGGTTGCATTTGGAAAAAATGTTTTTAGCTAATGGACATTGAATATTCGAGTGTTTTATGAATGTATGCTGCACAGAAAGAAACGTATCATATTTTGAAACCTTTGTCTGAAAAAAATTTCATTTTAGATGGGTATTTATGGGAAGCTCTGTTAGTTAGTATATATTTAAATTTGCACAAGCTTTGTTGGTTTTGACATAGAGCGCTCAGGTATACAAGTAAAATCCACCTTGCCATTTTTACTTTCTTAAACTACTGTTTAAGGAGGAAGTATTACGATCGTGGCAGATTTTCAAAATTGAGTTTTCACCGGAAATACACGTTTTGAGGTCCCCTGAGTCCAAAAAAAGTGGTTTTTAGAAAATTAGATCTTGTGTGTGGATGTGTGTGAAAGGATCGTATAAGAAAAACGGAAAGTTGCAGGATGCTCAAACTTCAAACTTAACTTCTAATTGTTTTAGGTAAATCTCCATATATTGCGGATTTTTTTGTTGTTTTTTTTTTATACAGAGAATTTTTTACCTACAATTGTTTATCTTAGATATTACCTTATTTTTATGTCAATACGAAAGATAAATGTACAAATAAAGTTGAAAACTTGGTTCATCTTGTAACTATTTATTTGCTACTTTTTTTTGCATTTCGTGCTTATGTTTTTAAAACTTTATTTAGAGAAATGAAGAAACTATCTACTGAGAACATCACACGTTCCAAAAATACTTAGAGCGTCAAGAAAACATTTTATCTTCTTTAGCCAACTATCAACTCCTACACAGTGATTCACGAATATTTGATCAATTATTTGTTTTAAGCGTAAAAATAAGAGACTCCGAAAACAACTTTCTTTTTTCAAATTTGACCACATTTTTTTTTTTTTTTTATAAATTCTCAAAGTAAATAATTTTTTACTTTCTCTTACTAATAAATAGTAAGAGGAAGTATTGCGGATCGTGTCAGATTTTCGAATTTGAGGTTTCCCAAGAAATATGTGGGTGTATGGAATAAGAATATCTCAAAAATGCAAAGATGCAAGAAGCTCAAAGTTGATATTCCGTTTAGATACTAACACCGCATCAGACACGAACATTTCCGGCAAAATCCATCAACCGGAAGTGCCACTTTACTGAATGTTTTTTTTCTCCATTTTTTCTGTGATTTTCTCAAAAATGGTTCAAAGATTTTTTTTTTTTTGAACTTGATATATCAACTACACATACAAAAGATCTACAACTTTGTTTTATTTGAAACATTACTTTGGGAAAATTTCATTTAAGGGCACTTTTTTGGAGGTGGGATGGGGGGGTTACGGTTTTCTCAAAAGTTCTATTTCAGTTTATTACACAATTCTATCATCTAAATAATATTAATTAAAATTAAATATATTGTCGGGCTGGCTAGTCAGTTGCATAAATATAGGGAGGACGTCTAGTGCCATATATATCAGAACTGCGATGATGGAGTTAGGGAAACGGTTGATCACTATCTATGTAAGTGTCCCCGTTTCGCTTGTACCTGGTTTCCTGTAATTGGGAGGGCATCACTCTCGTGGGATTGCTTTGGGGAAGGTTGGAGCTAGAAGATATTTTAGGATATTAGGCCGACTATCGGGGGAGATTAATTAGAGGGATGATATGGGGGGGAAATCGGGATGATAAAAGCTTCATAGGCTTAGGTCTCAGGCCGACAGACACCCGGATTTAATGATGATAATAATATTAATAATAATAAATTGTCTATAGCGAGAGAACACTGTTCAGAGGCTGGCAGTGCACTGAGAAGGCTCTGGGCACTAATGACCATAGATGTTGACGCGCCTTAAATAAATCAAAAATAATAATAATAAATATTTTGTCGAAATCCCGAGTTTGAAGAACTCGCGGATGACCGGAAGGTGTGCTCTACTACTGAAAGTAGTTTTTTAGTTTTCTGCTATTTTCTCTAAAACCGCTCTAAACGATTTTCTTTAAAATTTAAATATTAACTACACGTACAAAGAGCAATAACTTTTATTTGAAATATTTCTCTGGGAAAATTTATTTAAGGGCACTTTTTGAGAGTCGGTTGGGGTTATGGTTTTTGTCTAAAGTGCTATTTAAGTTTACTATACAATTCTGTCATCTAAATTATACTATTTAAAATTAAATATCTTGTCGAAATACCGAGTTTGAAGGAAATCGCATGACCGGTTTGTCCGGAAATCGGTAACAGGTTTTTCAGGGTTTTTTTTTGTGCTTTTTCTCCATAAAATTTGCCGACGGTTTTGATCACTAATAAGAATTGTAAGTGTGATGAAGATTTGCCATTTCGCAGTAAGAAAAATTCGTGTGTATGTTTCACTGTAGTTATTTTCTTTCACATAATAACGGTTTACAATGGTAACCCACGGGGCGGTGGTGTAGTGGACAAAGACCTTGCAGATGGGGGGAGTCGGGAGCGCTCGGAAGTATTCAAAGCTGGCCTGCTTGAGTACGACGGGTGCTATGATGATTACCCCCACTGCGGCCTTGGAGGTCCTGTTAAACCTTCCACCACTCCACATTTACGTCCAAGGCGTTGCAAGAGCAGTTGTGGCACGACTACAACAGGGACGAGCGCCCATTTATCCAAGGCATACTGGGAAATACAACCAAGACCTCCAAGACCTATGGGAGGAGCTGGAGGTGGACCCGATCTTGGGCCTGCCTACGGACATACTGACTCCTAGATATGACTTCCAAAAACCCTTCAAAGTCCTGATATTAGACAGAAGGGCATGGAAGAATGGGCCGCCAATTACAGGCGAATCTATGTGATACACGGACGGGTCCAAGATGGAAGATGGAGTGGGAGCCGGCGTATACGGGGCTCATCCGAGATGTAATATTTCGGTGAACCTGGGAAGGCTAGCTACGGTCTTTCAGGCGGAGCTAGTCGCGATTATTATCTCCAGGAGTCGGGAGTGTATAACTCCAAAGTCGTCATTTATTCGGATAGCCAGGCTGCTCTGCGGGCAATTGACTCATGGGAGATCAGCTCAAGGCTGGTGTGGGACTGCATAGGTGCACTCAGGGAAATTAGTAGCTATAATAAGGTCTTCCTGGTTTGGGTACCTGAGCACTCGGGTTACAGAGGCAACGAGGCGGCGGACCGCCTGGCCCGGCAGGGTTCAATGAGAGCACTTATCGGGCCGGAGCCGTTCTATGGTGTCTCAAGATGTCTCAGGAGTGCATCCATTAAGTTATGGATGCAGGACCGATCAAGGGAATGGTGGGTCAAAACTCCAGGCTAGAGGCAGGCGAAAACGTTTATTCATAGCCACTCGCCCAAGCTAACTGCGGAACTACTCCAATTAGGCCGGGTGGCCATAAGGATAGCAGTTGGCGTTCTCACTGGCCATTGTAGATTAAATAAGCACATGCATCGCATGGGCCTGGCAACGGATAGCCTATGTAGGTTTTGTCAGGAGGAAGAGGAGACGGCACTGCATGTGGTATGTCAGTGCGAGGGGCTGGTTTGGCTAAGGTACCGCCTCTTCGGTAAAGAGAAGCTGGTGCCGACAAGCCTCAGCCAGGGCCCTCTCTCGGACCTATTAAGTCTTTTAAGGCAAGCAGGACTCGAGAGAGTGCTCTAATGGCAGGTGCTCTGATTGACCACCTGGGAGCCCCCCCCCCAAATCCACAGTCCGGTTAAGGACAGGATAGGGGGAGGGTCTCCAACTCGGGGGGTGCCACAATAGATGATGGTGTCGCGATGGCGTAGGCTGAAGATCCTATTTCCCCCTTAGAATCTATCTATCTAATAATGGTTTAACAGGAATTCGGAAGTTTGACTGGTATTTATGAAGTTTAACTTGAAACATGTATCTAGTAATTACAAAGAAAATCCAATCTGAATCATTTACAAATTTTTCTCTGTTAGTATTGAAAAATTTGTTTTCTTCTAACTTATCTGTTTATTTGAATACGATAGGATTTTTCGAATAAAATAAAAAGTAGGAAGTTTTAAGAACAATGGACCAGATACTCATGGTTCAAGGATATCATTTTTGGCCAAAAATGATTATTACAGATTTTGTTTGTTTGAGAAGAGGAACCGCTCCATAACCTCTGTCTGAACTGGGCGCTAAATCCCCTTTGATATCCCTCGGTGTTTAAAACAATACCTCAATTTGGGTCGCGTTGAGAGTGGGGTCAATAGGACCACTGGCCTTCTTCGACTCCATTCCATTGATGAATTTAATTAAACCTTTTGTCCAGCCAAGTAAAACTTTTCTGAACCAATTGATTACATTATTCTGAGGAATTTAAAGCCTTTTTTTTAATCAAATTGAACCTTCGTTTCTTTTTTTTTTATTCATAGCATTTATTGGTTGGAAAAATTCAAAAACTACATTAATTAAATGTAATATGAGCATTATAACATGTTGTAGATTTAATTTTCCCCAGGTTCTTTTTAATTTTTCCTTGAGGGGAGGGGGATTATGTTGTACAATTATGTAAGCTGAAATCTTGCGTAATTCTCGTATTAGGTAAAACCAAAACCTACTTCCGCTTTCTCATCTTTTCTCTGAGACATTTTCTTTAAACTTATAACTTTTATAAATTACTTAATTATGCTTAATTAAAAAAGGTTGTGGAATCACTTTAAATGGAATTCAATGCGTATAATATGGAATAATATGCCCAGAAGGCTGAGAATTTCATTACATTCAAAATTGAATATCTCAACATAGATTCAACGGATTTTTCTCCGTTTCAATAACCATTTTTCATGATAAAAAAAAAAAATCCTGATGCGAAACACTCGCATGTGCTTATCTTACTCCATTTTACTTTAATAAATAATGGTTCTTGTTATTATAATTTATGAAGTTTAATTGCACGAATAATTAGTTCGATTCCTATTTTTTATATTATAGCAAGAAACTAGATTTTGATTGAATTAGCTCATACTAGAATACCATCTTTATAGTACTCTTGCAATAATTTGTGGTCTGCGCTACCTACATAAAATTAAGGCTAAAAACTCCAGGTTTAACCAAAGTTTTTCAACTGAATATTATGAATTCATTGGAGAAATTTTTGTGGGTGTTTAACATCATTTTTATTTTGTTCCATTTGTATAAATGGCCAAATACAAAATGGCGGGCATACATTGCATCTTGCATTTCTGCCTAATTCTCTTTGTGTTTTTGTTTTTCAACAATGCAATGAAAATTCTGAATTTTTTCTATATACTCACATTTATTTTATAAAACAGTAAATCACAGTAACCAATCACATTGTAAAACAGAAGGTATGATATGTGGGTGTATGTTAGGCCAATCAAAAATTTATAATTATCATGTTGGCCACGCCCACATTTAACAACTTGACTTCTAGACTGTGATTGGCTAATTATTTATAGATAATTATTGCTGTGAAAAATCTAGTTTAGAATTTTTTTTTTTTTTTTTTTTACTAATTTTCCTTTCGTAGGTATTTATTTTATAAATTATCAAATTGTGCAATACAAATTTTGTATGAAAAAAAATAAATACGTCAAGCTATTTTCTGACATATTTAATATAATTAATGTGATCGATAAAGAAAAACTCCGAATTTTTATTCCATTGATTAAAAAAGAAGGCAAAAGAGGTGGAAAAATCCAAGATACAATGTAAGTCCGCCATTTTTTATATGGCCGTTTATACTAGTGGGATAAAATAGAATTCATGTTAAACACCTACAAAAATTTCTTCAAGGAATTGTATTGGATTCAATTATTGGATTCCAGAGGTATTGGAGTCAGATGTCTTGAAGAGGGATTTGATGTGAAGAATAGGCGGAAGTTAGTTTAGTTGGATTCAGTTATCGGATTCCAGAGGTGGTATTGGAGTCAGATGTCTTGAAGAGGGATTTGATGTGAAGAATAGACGGAAGTTAGTTTAGAGATTTTAGAGAGTTATTACTTTAAATACGAAACACTGAATTTACAAAAATAGACTATATTTTAACAATAATTTAAATGTTTGAAATAGATAACTACAATTAATATAAAATGATTGAAATAGATAAATAATTTAAAGTGTTTTAAAGAGATAAGACTAAAAACAATTTAAAATGATTTAAAACTAAGATGCACAACTA
This sequence comes from Triatoma infestans, assembly GCA_011037195.1. Lineage (NCBI taxonomy): Eukaryota > Metazoa > Arthropoda > Insecta > Hemiptera > Reduviidae > Triatoma > Triatoma infestans. The sequence goes on from JAAEAF010003049.1 coordinate 81,136, forward strand.
TAAAATGATTGTTAATAAGTATATGTTTTAAATCTTGTATAGGGACGCGCTCGCGAAACTGATGTATAACTGATGTGATATCTACTGCTGCTATACTGATGATAGACTGATATAGACTGATACTATAATGATGTTGAACTGATCCCCTCCTCCAGTGGAGCGAAGTTTATATTAGTATTACTCACACATTGACAGGTGTGTAAGTAATGGTCACACTAAGACATCTCTCGCGGTGTCAGGTCGGTGACTGAGTGTGATTTAGGTCAGTGAATAAGATTGACCGACGGTCGCCCGTCGGTGGTGTTTGTTGGCCCTTGTATGAAAGGAATATCGGCCAGGTGGCTTCTGTACAGTAATGATCCTTGTTTGAAAGGGTATTAGCGGTGCTTCTCTTTGACCATGTATATTGACCCTTGTTTGAAAAGGTTTTTGTTTGGCGCGGCTCTTGTCTTGAAGATAGCGGCTGGCTGGAGCCATTAGTTATAAATTATATCCTTTCTTTATAAGATATTGATATGATATTACAGAATTCATAATTTTCAGTTAAAAAAAAAACTTCTCTTAGACCTAGGGTTTGTAGTTATTCATTATACTATATCTATTGCCCTTAATTTTATATAGCGCAATGCCCAAGTATTGAAAGAATATTATAAAGATAGAAATCTACGCAAGAACCTAGCTATTCAACCAAAATCTAGTTCATCTTAATCAAAACATTCACACAACTTTCTCTTACTGCGAAATGCAAACTTTCTTACACAGTTATAATTCTTATTAGTGATTAAAACATCGCCATGTATATGGAGAAAATCACAAAAAAACTATAAAAAAAAACAGTAATGTGGCACTTCCGGTTGATGGATTTTACCCGAAATCTTCCGAGTCTGATGAGGTGATAATACCTAAACGGAATACCAAGTTTGAGTTCCCTACAATTTTTCATTTTTTGGTACCTCAAAACGTGTATTTCTGGTGAAAACACAAATTCAAAAATCTGGCATGATCCGCAATACTTCCTCTTAAGTATTATTAGTAAGAGAAAGTAAAAAAAATTGTCTACTTTCAGAATTTATTTTTAAATAAAATATCTGGTCAATTGTGAAATAAGAAAGTTGTTTTCCAAAGTCTCTTTTATTTCTTGACACTCTGAGTATTTTCATATCCTATATGTTCTCAGTAGTTTGGTTCTTTATTTCTTTAAATCATATTTAAAAAAAACACAAACACGAAATGCAAAGAAAGTTACAAGATAAATAGTTACAAGATAAACCAAGTTTTCAATTTTATTTGTTTATCATTCGTATTGACATAAAAATAAGCTAATTTCTAAGATAAAAAATAATTGTAAGTTAAAAATTTTCTGTATAAAAAACAAGACAAAAAATATAAAAAAAAAAAAATAATTTCCAAAATATGGAGATTTAACAAAAACAGTTAAAAGTTAATTTAAATATCTATATTCGATTATAAATTATATTTAATTAACATAACAGAAATTAGCTAATTATTCAACAGTTAACAACCAAAGTATTATTATGGTAATAATTTAAAGAGACATGTAAAAAGGTCGTTCACTTATTATTTAAATAAGTTATTATTGTAAAACTCTGTTTTTTTCTTTAGTATAATTAAGTGTTTTATATTTTGAAACATTCAAGGAATGCTTTAAAACGATTTCTTTAATTGATTATAGTAATTTTATGTAAATATATGTTGGATATATGTTTTGAAAATAAATATATATGTCAACCCATTAATTAGAACATAATCTGTCCATTTCAAACATTATATGATTAAAATAATTGGGATAAATCATGTTAATTAATAACATTTAAAGTGATTGCTAATCGATTTTCAACGTATATTTGTCCAATGCTAAGCTTTCCGAAGTATATATAAATACATCTTCATTGTATCCACGGTTGCTGTATTGATTCTTATAGGGATTGTCGGCCGCCAATTTTGTTAAGACCAGCATTGTAATCCATTCCATTTAACCATTACCCCACTGGGACCCCTGTGACTAACATTGATTTGAAATAAGCCCCCCGGGGAATTATTAACAGAAATTGATTGCCAATGCGAATTTAACTAAGATTTCTGCGTTGTGCAAAGTTTTCTCCGGATAGCCAAACGATTTTCGAGAATCCTCACAACCACAAAGAGATGTTTCTCTAATTTGTCTAGTAGATGTTATTGGACCTAAGTGAGTTGTATATCTTAGCATTAACTTTTCTTTTTTTCACTTTTCAATTTTCTTTTTTTTAAATTGCATTAGCCTTTAGCCATTCAGCCAGCAACATAATAAATATTTAGTGTTGTAATAGACGATAAACAATTCCAGTTGAAGTAGTAATTGTATTTTTGAAAAATGTTTGCACATTTTCATGATTGAAGGATTTTATTTACGAATTCGTATAATATCTTGAGCACTTCTATATTATCAGAAAACAAGATTTCTTTATTATAGACGGCACTCTCTCTAAAGTACTTCTTAATTTTATCTTGGAAAATTAATTTGTCGGTGGGATGTTTACTGCAGGCCATGGACGAGATGTTTGAAATCTTCACGTACGTATTTCACATGAGGGGCACAGAGAGGTTACTACTTGCCCAATTTTGCATAGATAGGCTCTGCAAATAGCGTGATTTGATCTCAGATGACAGATTGTAGTCACCATGTGTTTATCTAATACATGATCCTTAAACCATGGTCTTCCGAGAATTCTAATGTTAGATTTGTAAAAAAATCCCCTTTTGTACAGGAGAAAAGCACATTATTCCACAAAAAATTGTGCGAAATGTGTGGCTGCTCAATTAAATTGAGTTGCTCAACAAACACAGCGTACTGATCAATTCTATGAACATCTTTACCATTGTTCGAGTCAAAGTTTAACATATATTAATAAAGATTATTAGAAAAAATAATCAAAACAATGTCTGTCATTATTCGTAAAAAATACAAGTCATAAAAATAATATCTACGAGACGTAACTGTATACACAAGATGTAAATCTCAAGTCTAAAAAAACAGAAAACGATGGAATACAAAAAACAAATACAAAAAAATTAAAATAAATGAAATTTGACCATGCTGTCGTTATTGACCATATAAGTGGTTATGTAAAATACCAAGCGAATCGAGTATAATTTGCTCGGTAATGGTCAGAAGATGATTTTTGTCTATTCCGACCTGGTCGAAGAAATCACTCTTAGTGCGGGCGGGGTATTGCTCCCCTACTTCCGAACCATAAACCCTTTACGATATAGTTACGATCCCCGAACATTTCCCGGTATTTTTGTTGCAGGTAAGGAATGCATTCCGTATATATGTATATATGTATTTTCTCTTCGTCGATTTTCACTTAAATAAATTTTCTCATTTAGCGAACTCCATTTTTATACAAATGGCGATAGTAGTCTTTGTAGGGTAGCTGGAGATTTAGTAGTTCTCCGTGAATGGCTGCTTCTTGTGCTAGTTTGTCTACTATTTCGTTGTTTCTTAAACCGCAATTTCCTTTTACCCATCCAAAACTCACATGAACACCTTTGTTTCTTAATGCATGGACCCTCTCTGCAGTGCCTGTTTCTAAGTGGTTAATATCTTTGGACTTAACACATTTTTTTAATTTTTGAAGTACATTCTGGCAGTCACTGAGGATGGTATACTTTACGTGAGTGAGAGTAGATATGTATTGTAGTGCCAGATCTATGGCTACCATTTCAGCGGTATATACTGTTACTAGTGGTAAGCTGTATTTCTCTATATATTATATTATACCTTTTCAATTCCTTTCACCATTTCACTTTTTTTCTTTCCTTTGTTCTTCACCGCTAAAATACAAAATTCGTACAACATATATCACATTGTTGCAGAACTTGTAGAATGGCAATCCGACTATAATCTCTCTCTCTCTCTCCTGTGAAACGAAAAATCGCAATAAATTCAAACTTTGTATTCTGTTACCACCGCCACTGGACACCAAAATTTCGGGCAAAATACTCGTACATCAACTGACTTTACTAAATGTTTTTTTTTCCCAAGTTTTTACGATTTTTTCGGAAACTACCGCCACGATTTTCTTAAAACTTCTTGTACAATCGAATATACATAAATTAGAAACATTTTTTGGGGGAAATCTATTTTATTTGAGGGAGTTCTGCGGGGGGGGCAGTAGCGTTAAACTTTCCTTTAAAGTACCATTTCAGTACAGTTCTATCATCCACAGTCTGAAAGTTATTCAAATCTGTAGAATATCTGTTCTAACCGGAAGTGCGGACATTAGAGAATATGTTTCGTGTTTTTATGAATTTGATTTGAAAACGAGTGATGTTATACTGGTGTGGCAAATTGTGGGAAATCGTTTTCTTTGTGTTGAGCTCTACTGAATTGCGAAAAAATTATTAACAACACATGGTTTGTCTACATTGTGTGTTGTGTGTGTGTGTGTGTGCGTTTGAGTGTGCGTGTGTGTTTCGATGATCAAATTTTTCTCAAACACAAAAAATTATACAAAGTTCAACTTAACTGAGTTTATTTTACTTTTTTCTTTTTTTTTTAATTTTTGCTCGATTTTTGCTTCAACGATCTTCTTTAAATGTGTGCTCAATAATTACATACATTTTTTAGCCTGTCACTTTTATTTGGAATTTTTTACTTTCTCTTACTCCTCAGTAAGAGAGGAAGTATTGTAATTGTGTCAAATTTTCGATATCGTGTTTTCAACGGAAATATCCGTTTTGAGGTCCCCTGAGTCCAAAAAAAGTGGTTTTTAGCTAATGGTCTGGTGTGTGTGTGTGTTGTGTGTGTGTGTGTGTGTGTGTGTATCTGTCGGTGTGTATGTATGTGAACAGCATAGCTCAGAAACGAACAATCGTAGAAAGTTCAAACTTGATATTCCGTTTGATGAAACCATGGAATCCGACAGTGGGTCATCTATCAAAATTCCTCTACCGGAAGTACCACTTTAGTTTTTGTTGTTTTTTTTTTTTTTTTTACGTTTTTCTCAAAAATGGCGCCAAAACGATTTTCTTAAAACTTGGTATATCAACTACACATACAAAGAGCTACAACTTTATTTTGAAACATTTCTCCGGGAAAATTCATTTAAGGGCAATTTTAGGGGAGGGGTGGGGTTTAGTTTTCATCGAAAATGCTATTTCAGTTTATTATACAATTCTGTCATCTAAATAATGTTAATTAGTAATAAATATGTTGTTAAAATTCCGAGTTTGAAATAAAATCGGATAACCGGAAGTGCGTTTTTACTTTACCACTTTACTAAATGATTTTTCTACTTTTTTCGCAATTTTCTCAAAAATGGCTCCGGCGATTTTCTTTGAAGCATCCAATATAAACTAATCATACAAAGATCTACAACTTTTATTTAAAACATTTCTCTGGGAAAATTCTTTTAAGAGCAGTTTTTTAGGGTAGGGGTGAGGTTATGTTTTTCTCTATAATGCTATCATAAGTTGATGATACAATTCTATCACCCAAAGAAAATTAATTAGAAATAAATAGATGGCCATAATTCCGAGTTTCAAGTAAAATTAGTAAACCGGAAGTGCGCTTTTACTGTATAGTTTTTTTCAGTTTTCGATGAATTTCATTAAATTTGGTACACAAACTATAAAATTTGTCAATTATAATTTTGAGAACTGGAGTAAGAGAAAGTTGTGAGATTGTTTCACACCAGATTTTTTTCTAAAAGGAACAATGTGTTTGGATGCTCTCTCACACTGCTATTTCGAAACATTTAACGTGCCTTTTATCTCTATAATGTAGTGGAAATTAAATATATTTAAAATGGAATCATGTTTGAAGAGAATCCCGTGTTATTATTTCATACTAAAACTTTTTTAAATGAATTAATAATTATTGTAGAAAAATCTGGTGTCAAACAATTCACACGTCTTTATCTTACGCTAATTAATACGATAAGACAATTTTTCTTTAAAATTTCACACGTTACAATGTTTAGTTAGGCGGGTCATAAAAAAGGTAGTGGTGGGAATTTTACTTGTATATCTGAGCGGCCTATGTGCTGCACTCTATGTCAAAACAAAAAAGAGTGGGCAAATTTAAATTTCAAACTAACTGATAGACCTCTCTAATACCCCCCCCTAAAATTATTTTTTTATTTTTCTTTAGAAAAATGTTACCAATAAAATTGTTAATTTTTTATCATATAGTAGCTTGCAAGGAGTATCTGATGCAGTTACTTGGGGAGTAGCGACCACACGGGTTACGACAGCTTCAGTACTCCATGCACTTCGTCAGAACAGTACACAATACATTTAAACTACATACTTTACTCTACACTTTACAGACAAGGACAAACACAGTACACAAACTAGGGTCTCCACATCCATAGTTGATTGGGGTTATAATGGAGTTGTTGAGGAGAGAAATTAGGTTTGATTAAATGAACGAGATATGAAGACACTAATATAATGTAGCTAAGTTTACACTAACTGCACTGGACTTTATAATGAAAATGATAGAATGAATGGTGTGAGTAATGATATGACACGATGCGATGTACCGTTGTGTGGTTGAATCTGATAGATATCCTCTAGATAGATTCCCACTGGCTTATATACATAGGTTCTCCCACTCTAGCCTGCCTAAGTCAGAGAGTAGTCTCTGTTAACCAGAGAGGGCCTCTTTTCTCTCAGCTGTGGTTGCATTATCTTTGCGGTATCATTACAGGATAAGCCAAGGGCAAAGGAAGGGATTAGTTCAGCGGTAGCATGCGGAGGATCCGAGTTCGAATCCAGAATGCTACCTTAGATTTTCTTTACCTAGAATCCTCCATAGCTCACTGCCCGGTGATGGGCACTGTAGTCTGTAGCTAGAGAACTCTGCTTGGAAGCCGGCAGTGCACTGATAAGGCCCCTGGGGGCACAGTAGATCTTTCAGGTCGCAATGCATATCCCCTTTAAAATAATAATCTAATAATCTATTCTATTCTATACAGCAACCATTCCAAATTTAAAGAAAAATTCTATAAAATTGCATTTTCCGGTTCATCGATCTTCTTCAAATTTTGAATTTTATCAATTTTTCCAATGTGGAATCAATATTATGCAGGTGGTAAAAATCATATACTATACTGAAGTGGTACTTTAGAGGAAAGCATAATGCTATTGTTCCCCCAGAAAACCCTGACCCTCTTGGCGCAACAGCCCATGAAGGGCAAAGGCTTGCCAGACGGCGATTTGAATAGAGGGTGCGTGTGATAAGCACGCCTATTTAGTTCCGGCCTTCGTTACCTAGGGCGCTACTAACTGTAGCTTCCCACGTTTTATCACGATGCTGGATCAACACCGGCTTTGTCGTCACAGGAATCGAACCCTGAATTCTTGCACGAAAGGAGAGTACGCTTGCCACTAAACCAATGCGGTCTATTTTTCCCAGAACCCCACCCCCCCAAAATTACAAACAGTGACCATTCGTTAAAAACTTTGTATTCGTATAGGGATATCTAAAAAGCATGTATTTCCAGCGAAAAAACTCAATATCGAAAATCTGGCAAGATTTGCAATACTTTCTCTTACTAGGGGTAAGAGAAAGTAAAAAATATGTGATACTTAAGGTAAGAGTAAAGTGATTATAAAGATCTCACACTCCATTGACATACTTGTTTAATGAAATGGGAATCTAAATTAGTATCGTCCAATGGAAGCACAAGTTAATCTTGCAATTTTTTTTAATACCTTGTTCAGTGCTTTACAGTAATATTATTTAATATATTTCAATCAACTACAATTTCTATATATTATAAAATGATCTGTTTAATTTAATTAATTGCAAATTGTAAGTTTAATATTAACTCTCTAAATTTATAAATTGGTTTTTAATTATATATACACGAGATGGTGGTTTTTATATCATCATTTAACTTCTAAATAGTTGTGAAAATAGGTGATGGAATAATATTGATTTATCGGCCACTAATCTGCACAACAGAGAGATTTAGCTGACAGTCGGAAAGGGTGTTTGTGTGCAAGTGTGTGTGTGTGTGTGTATGCTTAGTTTAGTGATTGCGGTATTACCACAGAGTGTCCAAGACAGGTACTAGATTATAACACACAGTGTTAGGAACATTGAACATGTTGTTCCATCACTTTATACTATAAAGATGGTCCTCTATTTACTAGTTAATTGGACAAGAAGTTTATCTCCCATCATTGACCCATTCCCCCCATTACAATTCCATCATTTCTACTAAATGAATCAATTTCCTTTTACTAGTAAGTTGAAATATTGGGATCCAGCCAGATTTTTTGTATTGAGTTTACAACCGGAAGTATATGGTTTTGAGGTCCCTTGATGAATATGAAATAAATGTTTTTAGCAAATGGTATATATATATATTACGCTCAAAAACCGAAAATGCTCACTGAGCGAAAAAACAGCTCACAACGCGTTGTGGTCACTATAAAACATCCACATCGCGAAATTCGTGTTATGGCTCTTATGAAAACGCACACGACGCATTGTGGCAATCACAGAAAGATCACATAGCGTAATTCGTGTCGTGGCTATCTTGCTATAAGACCAGAACGCATTGTGGCAATGAAGAAAAGCCATGATGCGTATGGAACCATATTAGAATACGACGCCCAGTGATTTGCGATATGGGTCCTACTAGTCTCGAAACTTTTTGGTAGATATCATCAGAGACATTTTCCGTGGTAGCCTGCTTCATTTTGTGGTCATCGACCGGTTTCGGGCGTTCGCCCATCTTCAGGATGCGTTTTTCAGACAGTGTGACAACACAAACTTGCACAGAGCAAATTCAGTTTTACACACTGACTGATGTTTTTAACTGTCTTAAACAGTGGACAGTTAAAACACCAGTCAGTGTGTAGAATGGTAGCGTTGGCCGTGGGTGGCTTGAAGAACGGGTGGCATTAGAACCCTTACTTTTTCTAACGGTGAATTAGTTACTAGCTTGGAGAACCTTCAAGATTGATCTTGTGATTTGTTAACTCAAGCAACTGATCGTTAACTCCTCAGATGGTCGTGTTTTTATTTCCATTTGTCCTACATCTTTGTGGATGGTAAAGACAGCTTACTGGATACTTGATTGTCCAAATTGAAATTCATTCGCCAATATATTGCATGGGCTAGGCTGGAGGGAATGCGTAGTTGAAGCAAGGAGGCATAATGGTGGCCCTTCAGTGTGACTGCTAAAGAACTATTGAGTCCAGCTTTTGTGTGGCCAAATTGCTGGCTTGATTCCATTACACTATACATTTCAATTTTTACAGTCGGTTATTTATTTTTAATTTTGTAGAACTTTAAAAATATTAGTTGCCCGAGCCTCGGATTGTCTCTGAAAGATTCATTTCTCAGTGTTAATATTAAGATTATTCCTAAATACGAATGTGAAACAAAAACCGTCTGCAGAAACAGAAGATGGTCTTCTGGTGAAAGCATAACTCTAAATTTACATACAAATTACCAAACAAACTAGTAAAGAAGTATACTAGTACTCATAAATCACTACAATAAAATTCAGATAAATATAATTTTTCTGCAACCTTGTAATAATGTGACAATCATTAAATCGCAATTAGTGGGAGAAGTTATACTTTTAGTCACAAGTGACAAAGAGTAAATACAAAAAATCTGGTGTGAAACACTCACACAACTTTCTCTTACTCCAGTTCTCAAAATTATAATTGACAAAAGTTATAGAATGTGTACCAAATATAACGAAATTTGTCGAAAACTGAAAAAACTGTTGAGTAAAAGCGCACTTCCGGCTTACAAATTTTCTTAAAACATGGAATTTAGGCCATCTATTTATTTCTAATTAATTTTGTTTGGATGACAGAATTGTATAATCAACTATGATACCACTTTAGAGGAAGCTGTAACCCCACCCCTCCCCTAAAAGTGCCCTTAAATGAATTTTCCCAGAGAAATGTTTTAGATAAAAGTTATAGACCTTTGTATGTTTAGTTTATATAGGTAGTTTCAAGAAAATCGTCGGAGTCATTTTCGAGAAAATCGCGAAAAAGTGAAAAAATTATTTAGTAAAGTGGTAAAGTAAACGCACTTCCGGTTATCCGATTCTTTTCTAACTCGGAATTTCAGCAACATATTTAATTCTAATTAACATTATTTAGATGACAGAATTGTGAAATAAACTGAAATAGCACTTTAGATGAAAACCTAACCCCACCCCTCCCCCAGAAGTGCCCTTAAATGAATTTTCCTGGAGAAATGTTTCAAATAAAAGTTGTAGCTCTTTATATGTGTAGTTGATATACCAAGTTTAAAAAAAATCTTCGGAGCCATTTTTGAGAAAATTGCAAAAACGTAAAAAAAACAACTAGTAAAGTGGTACTTCCGGTTGAGGAATATTGACACATAACGCACCGTCAGATCCATGGTGATACCTAAACGTAATATCAAGTTTAACTTTCTACGATTTTTCGTTTTTGAGCTATGCTGTTCACATACACACGCACACACACACACACACACACACACACAGACCATTCGCTAAAAACAACTTTTTTGGACTCAGGGGACCTCAAAACGGATATTTCCGGTGAAAACTCGATACCGAAAATTTGACACAATACTTCCTCTTACTAGGAGTAAGAGAAAGTAAAAAAAAAAAAAAGCATTACTTTTTCTCATAAATGAAGAAAAGTAATATTATTCAACTCTAATTAGTCCGACATCTAGCGGCAATTGGAGAAAACAAGAATATTAAAAAAAAAAAAAATCCGAAATAGCAACGGATTTGAGGTTATACTAAAGAGAACAGGTTATAAAAAGAGGAAGTATCTCAGTATTTTGCTTGCACCACTTTCTCATATATTTTTATATTCATTTAAATAAAAAATACCACTTTTATAAAAAAAAAAACTCGGTTGCAAAAAAAAAAAAAATTAATATTAAACTCTTTAATTAGCTTTAATGGTTAGCGTACTGTACTTAGAACACGGAGGTTCTGGCTTTGAGGCCAGTAGTGCTGCACTTAAATTTTTTCGTTCTAGTATGGATAGTGTTGTCAAAATATAACGACAGAGTTGCATTGAGAAGACTTCAAGAGTCAATGACCTCATATATGTGACGCGCCTTATAAAAAAACAAGTTATATCTTTAACAGTTTAAAATATAATTTTATAAAATGAAAACTTCTAACATTTTGAGTTAAATTAAATACTTTAGATTATTTGCAGTTCCCCCCCCCCCCTTTAATATTGTAAAATAGAAATTATTAATTTCGTGAATCTATAATAATTCTAAAATAACATCCATTTAATGTAATTTAATCATAGATTACTTGCATATATATTATCTAAGTCTCAATCAATTTTTTAGTCAATACTATATGCATGCAAACTTTAATAATAAAAAGCTAACTTACTTTAATAATATTTCAGAATATTTAGAGATATTCCCTTTCACAAGAAATATGTTCCATTATTAGAAATTATCATTTTTTGTAAGTAAAAAAAGAAAAAAAAGGGCATTCTAATTAAATCAACTAATTAATGTGATATTTTAATTTTTTATTATAAACTATTAAACACGTTACTATGCCGATAAAATTCTACTACCACTAGCCGTCAGTGCTAATTATTACCTCCCCACCGTCTATATTGTACATATACCTTAGTTATGTTAATCTTCAAATCTTCTCTGTTCTGGATCCTCAAATCTGTTGCAGTTGTAAAACCTGAAATGGAATATCAATTTTGAGTATGCTGCAATATTTATTTGTGAGATATTTTTAGTCCGCACCACAGACTGATCCTCGAAAACATTTTTTCTCGACCTCGAAACGAAGGTACTTCGAAACCTGTACTTCTAATAAAAACTTCTTCAACATCAGGAAGAGAAAGTAAATAAAAAAAAAAACGAAGAGATATTAAAAAGTATATTTCTCTTTTTTTTTTTTATCCAATCCGAACTAAGCATTTAATTATCTACTCGGGCATGGGGAAAAAAAAAGGGAGCTCCATCACTGACCTATGTAGCTTACACTCAGGCTTTTATCTTTTCCTATATATAATCATTTTTTGCGACCTTATTTTTTTCCTCACGAAGGATCAGCTAATATTTATATCCCATATTAGAACAAACTTTTGCAGATTGCTTTATTTCGTGTAAAAAAAAAAAATCTCTCTCTCTCTCTCTCTCTATATATATATATATATATAATATTCTATCCACGTTCAAAGATAGCCAAGTTTAATGCGGAATATGGATTTATATATAGACTAAGTTACGGAGCCGTGATATCATACAAAATATAAGTTAACATATGGTCACTTATACAAACTAGACATGTAGAAGAATATAATTAATTAAGCAAGCACTTGTATACCATATCAACAATTTAAATAGAAAATTGAATGCCTTCATTAAATTGTTCACAGTTAGTATATCTCTACTGGGTGTTTCTTTTCCTTGTAGCACCCACTTCATATATTTAATACATTCTCATTTTTATTTATTTATTTATTTATTTATTTTATTCTCAAGTTTAATCAGCCTTTATTAACCAATTTGTTTAAATAAGTTTTAAAAAAAAATCCACGCGAATCAATTTTTTTTTTTTTTTTTTTTTTTGTATTTTATTAAGAAATTCACAACTATACAAACAGTATTATAAGTGAATATGATGGTGGTCATATAAAAGGGCGTGAATGTCTTGTTAGCAGATGCCTCCCAGTCAGCGGAGGTACTCCCTAATTATTACTAAAAAATGCTAACAAGAAGTTAGATGGTCGCGAGGGCAGTGGCGTTTCAGTCTCCTGGAAGCGTTGTGTGAAATAGAAAGAGAAAAGAGTTGTTGGACTAAAGGGTTAGAATGGTTGGATGTGAGGTCATGGAATTTCTTGTAACGTAATTTTATGAACTGATGGACAAAAGGGATTTTGAGGTCATTGTGAAGGGTTAGATTGGAAACATTAGAACGTGGCGTTGGTAATTCTTCTGAGGGTTTTGGATTGAAAAGCTTGAATGCGATAGGAGTTGGAATACTTAGTCGAACCCCATACCTCGCATCCGTATGTCCAGAGGGGCTTTATAATAGTGTTGTAGATAAGGCCTTTTGTTTTCAAGGGAAAGTTTAGAGCGTCGGTCAAGTAGTCTCGAGAGAAGTTTGTAACGTCTGTTTATAACGCGAATCATAAAACCCTTATTTTATAAACCTTTTTTTTGTTTATTTATTTATTTTTAATATGATATTGCACGGTTTTTTTTCCTTTTTTTTAATTTAATTTAAGGCGCGTCAACATCTGTAGTCATTGGCGCCCGGAGCCTTCTCAGTGCACTGCCGGCTCACCGAACAGTGTTGTCTCGTTACAGACATCACCGGACAGTGAGCTATAGAGACTCCTAGGAGGAAAAAATCTAAGGGCCACACAACTGGACTCGAACCCGTGTTCTCCGCATAGGAGTCCAGTACGCTAAGCACTTAGCTATTCCCCTCTTAACCTAGTTAGGTCCTAACAAAAACATTTTTAAAATCAGTGTATATCAATGAAATTTGCTCTGTGCAAGTCTATGTTATCACACTGTTCGACAAAAAATATCGTGATAATGGGCGAACGCCCGTAACCGATCGATGACCACAAAAAGAAGCAGGCTATCACGGAAAATATCTGTGATGCTTTCCAGCTCTGCAGAACCAACCGCAACTAAAAACCTTATATACCTTTATGTGTGAACAAAATATTTTTTGGTAAATGAAGAATCCGCTATGATATTCCGTTTTAAGTACCTCCCACCATATCTGACAGGAATGGTTTCAGTCAAAATTCACCAAACCAAACCGATTACCTTATTAAGGCACTACTCATTATAGCATATCCATGTTTTAATTTTTCATTTAATTAACTAATTGCAGGCATTAAAATCTTTCTACAATGAAGTTTATTAACATATGCTTCCCTACAATATTGTAAGGTAATAATTTGTCTATCAGTATAAGCATAGTAAAGCATATTGTTTGGTTGTAGTCCTTAATAGGACTAGTGTCAGCTACGGACAGAACTCTGAGTACCCTTCAGGATGCATGTCGGGCAACTATGTAGTTCCTGGTATTCAGTTGTTGGTTGCTTAAATTGCATCCACTAATTGGCTGGGACATTAACAAAAATGAGAGGGGACCAGTGAATTGTTAGTCAGAGGCTAATTAATGCTGGGAGGCTGGAACCATAATATTTAGATTTCTAAATCGTCTCCCTTTAGACATCTAAGCGCTGTATTGAGTATTTAATTATCACATTTTACATTATTGCAGAGTAATCTTCCTTTTGGCAATCTGTGAAATTTATAATTTGATCTATCTTGTAAAATTACCAGCGCATGTTCTTGGTAATTGTCCTGACAACATGCTTCTTGTAACTAGACGCCACCATAGGGTAAAGCACGCCTTGATGGAAATTATGGAAAAAAAAAGGTTACGTGACTATCGAAGAGGTATACGCTGTAGATACAGATGGATCTACAAGATACGCTGATATTATAGCATTTGACAATGCCAGCAATGTAGCGTATATTTTGGATCCGACCATCCGTTTTGAGAGTAAAGATCCGAAACAGGGCGAGAAAATAGATGAGGAGAAAAGGGCCATTTACGAAAAATGTATTCCCTTTTATAAGGAGAAGTTTAAGGATCAGTTCGGGGTCAGGGAGTACAAGGTACATGGCTTGTGGTTTGGTGCCAGAGGTGTGGTGCCTAAGACAACCTTGGACTTTTTCGACAAGGTAAATATTAGCCTTAAAGACATAGCTCCTTTAGTGGAGAATATTTTAGTTGACTCCCTGGGAATTATTTCCCAGCATATTTATAGATAAACTTAATTAATGTATATATTTAGACTTAGATGCACTTTATGTCATCTATACATATTAGTTCTTTTATTTGACACGGGACTTTAGGACATCCTTATATTTTAACTTTTTATGACTAGGTATCATCGCTTTTTACTATGTCTACGGATTGATGAGTACGCTGTATGTTTGAGCACCTCAATTTTATTGAGCAGCCCAACTTGATTTTGATTAAGTGTTCTCTCTCTTTAACCGAAAAATTAATATTTGTATATATTATGTATCATCTACCTGCCTTTTTTCTATAACATTTGGTTCAAAATTTCGAAATCGAGTTTCCAACGAGAAACATATCGAAAACATTGAAGTATACTGGGAAAATAGTGTTGTATTTGACAAGGGCGTAAATAGCCACATTTACACACCCGAGTTCAGTTTAACCTCACAAGTCTAAGCGAGTTGTAAAAGGACATTAAATATACAAATATTACATTTCTTTTACAACAAAATTCCTTTAAATCTTATTAAAATACTTATAAAATACTGATAAGAGAACCTAATTTCGTAGTTAGATTTTAAGCCACCTGAAAAAAATTGGTATTTTTTTATTACTTTCTCTTACTCCTAGTAAGAGGAAGTATTGTATCGGTCAATTTTCGGTATCGAGTTTTCACCGGAAATATCCGTTTTGAGGTCCCCTGAGTCCAAAAAAGTGGTTTTTAGCGAATGGTCTGTGTGTGTGTGTGTGTGTGTGTGTGTGTATGTATGTGAACAGCATAGCTCAAAAACGAAAAATCGTAGAAAGTTCAAACTTGATATTACGTTTAGGTATCACATGGGATCTGACGGTGCGTTATGTGTCAATATTCCTCAACCGGAAGTACCACTTTACTAGTTGTTTTTTTTACGTTTTTGCAATTTTCTCAAAAATGGCTCCGAAGATTTTCTTTAAACTTGATATCAACTACACATACAAAGAGCTACAACTTTTATTTGAAACATTTCTCCAGGAAAATTCATTTAAGGGCACTTCTGGGGGAGGGGTGGGGTTAGGTTTTCTTAACTGCTGTGTTCAGTATATTAGACAATTCTGTCATCTAAATAATGTTAATTAGAATTAAATGTTGTGTTTTTGAAATTCCGAGTTTGAAAAAAATCGGATAACCGAAGTGCGTTGACTTACCACTTTACTAATAATATTTTTTCACTTTTTCGCGATTTTCTCGAAAATGACTCCGACCCTATATAAACTAAACATACAAAGGTCTATAACTTTTATCTAAAACATTTCTCTGGGAAAATTCATTTAAGGGCACTTTTAGGGGAGGGGTGAGGTTACAGCTTCCTCTAAAGTGTACATCATACTTGATTGTACAATTCTATCATCCAAACAAAATTAATTAGAAATAAATAGATGGCCTAAATTCGAAGTTTTAAGAAAATTTGTAAGCCGGAAGTGCACTTTTACTGAACAGTTTTTTCAGTTTTCGACAAATTTCGTTATATTTGGTACACATTCTATAACTTTTGTCAATTATAATTTTGAGAACTGGAGTAAGAGAAAGTTGTGTGAGTGTTTCACACCAGATTTTTTTACGTATATTTTTAAAACATATACTGATAATAGAATGTTATCTTTTGAAGTGGTAAAAGGAATACCTTCAGCAAGGTTGAAGAAAATGAAATTAAAGTTAATCAAAATTATATTATATTTTCTTATATTTAATTTATTGCTAAATTTATTTTAAATTATTAAAATAAACGCTTAATTTATGAACTCTTACTGGTCTGATTTTAAAATTTTGTTTAATTGAAAGATAACAAATCTAGGGCTTTACTTTTGTGCACGTTTAGCCACTGATTTTTTATTGAAATTGTGTCGTTATGAATAAATTGTGTCGTAGAAAATAAATTATAACGGAAAATTGAAGAAAGCTGCTATTTTTGTTCAGTTGCCTGCTACCAATGTATGCGACAATAAGGTTTTCGCTCAACAATCTACCTTTTAAGTTTAAAAAATGTACTTTTTTAGATTTTTTTTTGCGATTTTCAAAAAAAAACTTGCCTCCAACGATTTTCTTTAAACTTGGTCTATCAACTAATAATGAAAAGAGCTACAACTTTTATTTGTAA